>CAUYQV010086430.1:0-47780 GCA_963574575.1 Galagoides demidoff | reverse complement strand
CCATGGCATCACAGCTCATAGCAACCTCCAACTCCTGGGCTCAAGCGAGTCTCCTGCCTCCGCCTCCCAAGTAGCTGGGACCACAGGCGCCCGCCACAACGCCCGGCCATTTTTTTGTTGCAGCCATCATTGTTGTTTGGTGGCCCAGGCTGGGTATTTGAACCCGCCACCTTAGGTGTACATGGCTGGCGCCTTAGGTGCTGAGCCGGTAACACTATTATTATAAGAGTTCACAGGAATACTTGTAAGAAACGTGTGTCCAATCACTTAATCCTTTTAACAACTCCTGAGTCATCACTCTCTTTACAAGTGCTATACCTGTGAAAGAAGTTAGACCCACCCCTCGTGCACACCTTGGGCCAGCTCAGCCTCTAACAATGAGGGGCAGGGGGGATTGCCAGGAATACTGAGAAGGTCAGAGGGGAGACTGGAAGGCAGGCAAGGTGTCATCCTTTGCATGGGGTGGCGCTAGGGACAGGCAGGGCACCAGATCAGGTCTGTGGGGAGGAAGAGTGTTCCAAAGATAAAGGCCTGGCACTTGACAAATAGTTATAATAAAAATATGGCAGGAATCTAAGGCTAAGTAAAGGAAACAGAACAAACAAAAGCCAGGAGTTTCACAAGAAGTTTGGAGTCTGGCCAGGGCTGAGTTGCTCCATCTCCCCAGTTGACACAGAAAGGCAAGCACAACTCTGTGTCAGGACCGGTGAGGTGCCGAGCTATCCACCTATTTGCTATGTCCTGGAGAAAGTCCGCACAGTCTCACCCCCACAAAAAAATCACTAATCAGTTGCCCAGCTCCAGAGAACCAAAACACCCTCAATTTTTTTTTTTTTTTTTTTTTTTTTTTGTCTTTTAGACAGGATCTCACTCTTTTGCTGGGGCTAGAATGCAGTGATGTCATTACTACTCACTCCAACCTCAAGCTCCTGGACTCAAGCAATCCTCTTGCCACAGTCATCCAAGAAGCTGGGATTCCAAGCACACACCACACCCAGCTAATTTTTCTGGTTTTTTTTGTAGAGATGAGGTCTGGCCACATTGCTCAGGCTGGTCTCAAACTTCTGGCCTCAAGCTATCCTACCACCTTGGCCTCCCAAAAAGCTAGGATTATAGGTATGAGCTGCCATACCCAGCCTACCCTGAAAACTTTAAAACTCACTACCATCTAAGGGGTAGGGAACAAATACCTTTCTGCCTGGTCATTCAGAACAAACAGCCCTTCTACATTCATAGTTGGTCTGGAGCTCAAAGAAGGGCTAAAGTTTAGAGCAGTGGTTCTCAACCTTCCTAATGCTGTGGCCCTTTAATACAGTTCCTGTGGGTCACAACCCACAGGTTAAAAACCACTGGTTTAGATATTTCAGGAGGGGCTTTGGAAGCTGTGTTAAACAGAGCCTAAAATCTCACTCTTACTGGGAAGGGCCACACATCAAACTTCTTTGTCATGCAGTGCCAGGCCATGATCACTGTGGGAATGTTAGTGTTGTGACAATACACGAACAGACAAATAAATACAAACATACTTGAAGGTGTGTCTTCCCAGTACTATTCACAGACTAAGAGAAAATGGTTCGACGAGAGCCCCATCTATACTTGGGATATGTCTTGCTTTAACCGCCAGATTCATAACGTTGCCATAGATACTCTTAACCTCTCATTTATACCTCTTGGCACTCACATCCTTCAGCTCACTGCTGGCATGAGCTTGGGAGTGGATACCAGTGCTCTGGTTTTTCAGATGGGAAACTAAGACTCCAAGATGTTCTATCCAAGGTCACCGAACCAGAAGGAGGCAGAGGCAGAGCTGGAACCTACAAGTTCTAATAGTCATAACTGCGAGCAGTGGGGTTTCTCTGCTCTAGCTCCAAGTTTCTCCTCAACAGCATCCCGTGTTCTTCCTTACAAATAAGATATAGAGAGTAGTATCTTTGTCAGAATGTTCTATCAATAAAACATTCTTCCTTCATGGAGACTTCCTTCGGCTGCAAACATCTGCTTGTTTGAGATTGCCTCAGGGAGCTGTGCTCAGGCTATTTCTACCCTGGTCAGTGGTCAGGAAATGCTCCTTGGGTGCTGCTTTGTTGGGGTGTGATAGAGGGGACTTGGGAAGGAGCAGACAAATCACCTGTGGCTGGAAGCTGAAAGGAGACCAACAACATGCAAAGAACAGGGGCAGAGAGCGGCAGGGCTGGGGCGGTCTGGGAAGGTGACACCTGAGCACTGGAGGAGAATGAAGGACCCAGAACGCCCTGGAATCCACAGCCTGCCTGCTATGATCACAGCTCAAAGAACACACTGCTTTGTTTTGGCTCCAGAACCAACACTTTGCCAAATACATTTCTTGATAAACACTGTAAAAAAGAAAATTATATTCTTGACCCTGAACCACCAAAGACCAAAGAAGAGAAGGGGAAACTGGTGTATCAAATTTCCTGTATAATCCTCTTATGAGATTAGCACCTTCTTAAATGGTAATGAGGTTCTGGCATGGGGACTAAATTATAACACAGGGTAATTCTCCTAGGGAGAGGATGCCTAATTATTTGAAACAGGGTGGGAATAGAACCCTCTACTCTCCTGCTCAAAACAAGTACAGCTGGAGCCATCTCCAGGGGCATGGAGCTTTACAGCCAAATGAAACTCAAGAGAGCACAATGCCTTGTTGGTTCATTTGTGGAAAAGTCACATTACCACAGCCTTCATGCCTGGGACCCTGCTGGGGTCTTTTCTCTTCAGAAGGAAGTGCACTTCTCTTCAGAAGACAACTGCAGCCTGTGGTTCAGGTGCTACAAAAAACTCCCCTCCCGCCTCCTCCAGAGAGGATGAAGTATTCTGCAGGGCATTGTCCAGGGCTAGGATATTTCAGCAATTCTGTGGCACCAAATATCAATGGCACCTGAGCCACGTCTGGAATGTGCTTGAGGTATAAAGATTCAAGATGCCTGCCTGGCTCACACACCCCAAGCAGCTCTAAGCCCAGGAGAACTGGGGCTCCTCATTGCCTTCCAAACCAGTGGTGATGAGGGATTATCCACCCCTCCTTTTCTACCTACAACTACATATTTTGTCCATGAGTTTTATTTGCCTTCCTGGCTTTCAACATACTCATAGAAGATTCCTAACATCCCATTGAAAGAGGAATAAACTCAGACCCCAGCAGTGCTGCCAGGAATGAAACCAGAGATCTGGGCAAAGGCAGGGCTCTGGCTGCCAGCTGCAGTCAGTAAACTGCCACCTTCCACGCAGAGAGCACTTGTGCAGAGTCCCCTGACAACTCTTGCTGTACGGCAAGGGTGCAGGGCCATGGGTTACTCAGGTCTGTGGTTCTGTAGGAAAATGGCTCCACATCATTTTCAAGGAGCTGAATTTGATCAAATCCATTTCCAATCTCCAGCTCTGGCTTCAAGACTCTTCTCAACCTGGCACCAAAGTCACAGCAAGCCGCATCATGGTGGCAGGGGAGCAGTCACCGTCCATACCACCCCAACCTGTAATTCACCTATCCAAAGCCCTCCCTTTCTCCGAACCAGTCACTTCTGGGGGACTGTGATTATCTGGCCCACCCTGGGAACTCTGTTCCCTAATAAGGTCAATTTATGACATTCCTGTTAGACATACCCTGACCGTACTCAGTTTTGAATTTACTACATATGTTCCTGGAGGTATAGATTTCACAGACACTCAGCTAATCTCAGCTGTATTTATGCCCTCACAGAAGAGAACAGATGCAGATTTTGGAACACGTGCTTCCTGGGCTGTGCTGGGCACCTCACATGACCTCAGGGGTTCCTGATGCACACGCCACAGGCTCACTTCCATTTCAGAAAGGAGAATTCATGGCAGGCACAATTTAGACCCTGCTCTGTCTGTCTGCTCCCTTCCCCCTCTCTGTGGTGTGTGGCCTCCAGGCTCTGAAGTCCTGAGTACTGGGCCTAACTTGGCTCAAGCCTCAGGGTGACCTTCTTGCTCTTCCCTGGGCCTCCATGTTCTCTTTTATAAAGGGGAAGGTTGACTCCTGGAGGTCCTTCTGGCTCTCACCTCCCACAAGGTGACTGGGAGGAGCTGGGCACATGGCTGGAAGGAAAGGGGAAGACAAAGCTCCTGCCTCCTTCCTGTTCTGCCTCCTCTCTGCTCAGTACCAAGCCCCTTCATTAGCACCTGACCCTGCTTCACACCAAGAGGCACAGAGCAAGGGCAGAGGCATCCAGCCATTAACCCTGGAGCCCTTTCCTGCTAATGTAGTCAGGGAGTCACTTTAAGGCCCTTCTTTTTGAAGGGCCTGGCAGACTGCAGCCAGCGAGCCCATCCCGGGCCCTTCAGGGGAGGCAGCTGCTCTCCTGAACCCGTTAGATAAGCCTCTCGGGAAGGTGTGAGGTCTCCTGGGCTGGTGATCAGCACACTGGCTGAGATAATGCAGAATTCCCTGGAGTTTTGCTTCCTGGAATGAGACACCAAGGCTTATTAATTCCATCCAAACAAGGATCATTCCTGGACTTCTACTGGGGCCAGGAAATCTCAGAAAAGGAATTTCCAATAGCTTTTTTCTTCCAGTTCTTGCCCTTTGTGTTTTTTGTGACCAAGCAAAGAATGATCCTTAAGGTACTCGTTAACCTGAATAACACCAGTATGTCCACTCAATATTTAAATATTGCCCAGTGGACTATTCTTTTTGCTGGTATGTGTGGTTTCAGAGGAGTCTTTCCACAGCTAGACTGTAAGTTATGCAAGAGCAGAAACCAATGCTACTAACAATTTACTCCTACACCACTGCTACGGCGATGCCACTCCATGGACTCCGGTCCCTGTACCAAGCACTTTAAAATCAACAGCACACTCAGCTGCCATAAGCTACTGAAGGAGGTATTATCATCATTTCACAGCATGTACATGTGCCAGGTGCTGATATGACACATGTTTGGCATCTATTAGCTCATTTAATCCAAATAACAAGCCTGTGGGGTGGGTACTAATATTACCCTCATTGCGCAGACGAGGACACTGGGGCAGCCTAAGTCACCTGCCCAGGTGACCTGGAAGGGGGGGGGCCTAGGGCACAGGGCATGACACACACCACATTTACATAAGGACACGTGTTACTGGCTGACAATTTGGCAGTTCCCTCTGTTTCAAACAGCCTTTCTGCTGCCAAGCATAGAATTTCCTACAGGAGATGTGTGGTTTCTCTCTCAGTGGGTACTAACAATCCCCTACATTTGAACAATGCTTTACATTTTTCACAAGCATTGACAAATTACCTCCCCTCCAAACACAAACCCGGAAGATGATTCTGTAAGGTAAGCAGAACAAACGTAGTGAAGACAGATGCAGAATCTTTCCTTAGAGAGATGCAGTGACTCACCCGAAGTCACACCACTCACTGGGCAGGGTTGAGTCTGAGGCGAAAACCCAGGCTTGTCAACTCTTGGTTGACTCTTCTCCCATAGAAGAGATGACTACAAATAGTACAAGAGATTTCCCCTGTAGTGGAATCCCCTAGATAGGACTGCATGAATGGATGGATGAATGAATGGGAAGGGGGAGGGGGTGTGTGCAAAGGTGTAAACTTCTGTAATAGCTACATACTTTAAATTTTTTATTTAATAATTGAAGATATTTTTAAAGTTTTAAAATAACATTAAATCCAAAATTCAAGTGAAAAGACTAATTGTGGTTTGTTTTTTTTCTTGAGTACACTGAGCCTCCCACTTTCTCCACAATTAGACAACCTGTTGTAACAAGTTAGAGACCTCATCGCCTTCCCAGCCTCAGACCAATTTCAGGATTTCTTAGAGCTATACATAGATGGTGACTTTCACTTCATTTTATTTTATTGACAACAGATAACACATGCACATGGTACAAATTCAAAAAGAGTCGAAAACAAGTATGATGCAGTTAGTCAGCCTCCCGCTTTTCTCTGGCCCCCAGGAACCCGAAGACCAATAGTCCTTTCTGTTTTTCCTTTCAGGGTGGTTCTGTGTGTTCATAAGCATATTCCTGTTTTTCCAGCTCAGACAGTAGACTGTCATATATCCTTTTCTGTGTTTTTTTTCAGCAAACACTGGATCTTGGACATCTTTGTATCAGTATTATGAAGCTGCCTCCATCTTTGAATAGCTCTATAATGTTCCATGGTGTGGCTGTAACATAAATTATCTGACAGGCCTTCAGCTGCCACTCATCACTTGCTATCAAGAGAAAAGCTGGACTAGCCAGAGATGATGGCTGAGGCGGAGGCTGCTGGTCCCCACCCCCTTGACCGTGTCTGTGTTCCCTTTACAGAATTTTACACGGACCACATTTCCCAACCTGCCTTTCAACTAGCTGTGTCATGCAACTAAAATCTGGCCATAGGCGGTCAGCAAATGCATATGTAGCCATTTCTAGGAATGTCCTTAAGAGAAAGCAGAGGTACTCTCTTAACTCTTCATCTTGTCTGGAAAAATTGTGAAAGACTTTAAAATGGACAAAAATGATGACCAGGCATCCCATCTACAGTATTCCTCTGTGTTAGCTCAGACTTTCTTTGTCTCTGAGCTATTTTACAATCCTGTGAGTGAAAGAATGCTGATAACGACCGCAAATGTCCCCTCTCATGAAAGAGCAAGTTCTGTTCAGCGGAGATACAGCTGATCTCACAGCAGAAACTGATCAGCTTGGCGTCTCACCGTAGGCTCATTTCTGCATTCCTGATGGACTATATGTGTTCGTGTGTTTCGTTCTCCTCTGAACCAACTGTAAGACCTTACTGGCTCCTTCATTCATTAAGGATTTAAATTAAACCTTTGCCATGTGTTTCTTTTATATTTGTTTGATAGCCACGATTTTACCTTCCTTTCCTTTAATAATCATTTCCTCATTTCTGCTGCCTGGAGGAGAGAAGCCACCCTCTTGGCCAAGAAGACTGAGACCATCCGTAGAGGAAGAAGCCCAGGTCCCTGGGACCTCAGAGTGCCCTGCCCACCTTAGACTTCCACATGGACTTTTATGTATGAGAAAAACACATATCCAATTTGTTTACATCACCATTATTTGAAGTTTTTGGTTACAGTCCAACCTAACAATGAAATGATCTCTAAGAAACATTTTTACTAATAGAATATGTAGTGATTTCATTTTTGTGCAGCTGCAAATTTTCCTTTATACTGTTCTTGGCAGACATCATTAATCTATCATGGTGCTACCACCCCCCCACCACCTTTACTCAAAATGCTTCCCAAGGTCATATTCTAGGCAGCCATTAGTATCAAAGAGAATTATGAGTGACATTTAATTACCATTCCCGCTAAAGGAGAACAAATTGGGGCAAGTTTCTCACTTGTCCAGGTGCTAATACAAACTCCCTGATTAATACTCCTCTGAACTCCTGGGCAGATTTAGGACACACACTATAGGAACACCTGTAGAGTGTCAGGAAGGGGCAGTATCACTGGGTTCCCATCAATCTATAGAGCACCCAGCCCCAGGTCCTTCCCTTTGGCGAGCTTCCTCGCAGACTCACACCCATGTAAATCACAGAGGTAATGCATCACCAGTGTAGCTGGAGACTACTGGGTGCTAAATCTGGGCCAACTAGCACAGGGTACAATAGTAATTTAGGAAAATTTGCCTTGCAATGAGAGAGGGCAAGATATGTGAAGAGGGTCCCAAACTGTTCATGTGTATACCTGTACCCAAGCCAGTCCCAGGTGCTGTTGGAGAATAAGCACCAAGCTAGGAATCAAAAGAGCCAGCATCCCCTTCAGCTCTGCCCTGACTGACGTGTGACTGAGCAAGACACTTCCTCTCACTGGGGCCTCAGACTCTCCATCTGAGATTGGACTAGATGCTTTCTGGCCTTAAAATCATATGCTTCTTTCTCTATGTTTTGTATAACAAAACAGCCTCAGCATCCCATCCTTGAGAGCATCATCAGCTCAGCAAGGCCAGGGGCAGAGACAGTGCTCACACTTACCCCCAGCTCCATGCCACAGGGGTGCTCCAATCCTGGCAGCTCCAGGGCAGCCAGCTCAGCAGCAGAGGGAATGGCTAGCACCTGCAGCGACTTTGGCATTTTCAGACTATACACAAACAGGAAACCAGGGAGGGGTGATAATTGTTTAATCAGCTCTCCAGCAACACTTGTTGTGTTTCCTCTAATGATGTGAAAAGTCAGGCATCTAGGGAATAACGGTTTCTTATGGTTGATGTACCATCAAAGACGATGGGAACAGTATCCCCTCAACAATGTTCTATAGCTCTTCTTCTCTCATCTCTAAGCCTGAAAATGTTAACTCATTAACTAGGTGTATTTTGGGTGTCTCCCAAAGCACTTCACTAGTGCTTATAATGGTAAAATACACACTGAATGTTAAAGTGGAAACAAAGAACTGGTTGGCCAACCAGGCATCTGCAACTCTGGCTTGGGGTACAAGACCAGTTGTCTGAAAATAAAAGTGGCCGCGAAAGGTTCAGATTATAAGGGTTACAGATAATAGAGAAGAGGGACTATTGTGGGCTGCCATGACCAGGAGCAGTTGGAGTATGCTGAGATCTGACAGCAGCCTGGGAGAATGAGTGGGCATCCAAAAACTGTCCACATGCAGGAGGTGGCCAGCAAGGGAGACTAGCCTGGTGGAGCAGGGAGGGTGTGTCAGCAGCAGGGGAGAGAGTGTAGAAATGGGGTTGGGCAGAGCCAGAGCTCCCAAACTTGAGCTTGCATGAGCATTGCCTAGAAGGCTTGTTACAGCATAGATTGCTGGGCTCAACACAGTTTCTGATTCTCAGGTGATACTGTTGGTCCAGGGATCTCACTTGGAGAAGCATCAGGCTAGATTGTAGAGGTCCAGGAACGCTGAGCTACTGAGCACTTGGGGCAATCTTCCTCAAGGAAACGGGAATGGCACGGGAGTCATGATTGTTTAATGTGCACCTCGCTCTTTTCTGTTTCTACAAATAGCTTTTCTGTTCCTTTTAACTGTTTTCTGTTTTTGTGTCGATGGGATTAGTAGACATCAACCACTACCTACCACATCCTATTCATACTTACACTTCTCGTTTCTGTGTGAAACGCTCTGTTTTTTAAGAAAAATTAACAGCTGTGATTGGGGCCTCAACAAAGGAGTAGAAAACACTGTCCAGCTGGAAATTTCATCTACTTTAAGAGGATGAAAGACCCATCTTTGATCATTCCACTGATACTGTATGTGAGTACCTGCAGCCTGCAAGGCACCCTGGCTTTATCTACTTCACATCTTTATGATAACAGTACAAGGCAGGGATTTTCTTCCCCATTTTGCAGTGGCTGTGAGCACCAAGTCATGCTGTCAGGCTGGAAGGCAGCTGTGTGATTTGGGGCAAATTATTTACCCACTCAGTGTCTTTGTTTTCTCATCTATAAAGTGAATGTCATAATAATAGTGCTGAACTAACTTATAGGGTTCCTGTAAAGCAGTGGTTCTCAACCTTCCTAACGCCGCAACGCTTTAATACAGTTCCTGTGGGTCGTGACCCACAGGTTGAGAACCACTGCTGTAAAGATTAGATAAATTAATGCTCAGAACAGTATCTGAAAAGGAGAAAAAAGATATTTATGGCTTAGCTATACTGAGGTTTAGACAGGGTTAAGAGCCACTCCATTATTTTTTCCAACAGCTCTTGGCTTTGGCCACAACTGTGTTAAGTTGCTCCTACTGCCCGTTCCATCTTCATAAAGCACTCGCTAGAGCCATTCATTGAGCACCAGTGGACAAGATGCTGACTGGGCTGGGTGCTGTGGGTGGTAATGAATCAGCCATACATGCCTGGGCAACCTGGACCCCTTGCCAAGTAAGGGAGAAACAAGTTCCTGTAAGATAGTGCAAGATCTAAGGTTTGACTCAAGTGTGTGGCTAGAGGTCTCTCTCCCAGATGGGATGAGGATGAGGCCCTGGGAATCCTGACTTCTAGCTTTCTGCATTAAACAACATTCTCTCTACAGAATCTCCGCGCGTTTAGACAGACTATTTTATGGGACCCTCCCGCACAAAAGTTGTACTACATTGTATAAATGGACTAAATTTATAGTGTATACAATATAGGATGGGGGAGCACTCTGTTACTAAAACATTTCAAAAACAATTTACTAAACATTTATTCCATTGACCTAAATAGAGCATAACCCCCCAGTGATAGAGCCAGCACTCATTATAGCTGAGGATAGTAATAGACCCATGACTGTCCAAATCCAAACCACCAATAAATATTAAAGCCCAACTTAACAGTGGGAAAGCAGAAAGGGATTAAATTTAAAAGCATCCTCATGACCGCTCTCTTAACTCAAATGTGACAAGCAGGTCCGGAGGGACTCTAGCAAACCCTTCCCACTATTTCAGATAACAACAGTGGGAAAATCATAGTTGCAAGCTACCTTCCAATGGCCACCCAAGCCTAAAGGGAGAGGAAACTGTCCATGGGGCAAAAATTCCAGTGGGAAACAAACACTGGAAATTTGACTGTTTGGGTTTGGTACCAAAACAGTTCTGTAATGCCAAACTCCAAAGCACATACCCAAAATTCTTATCCTGGGATTTAATTTCAATGTGTTATTTTGTGGTGTAAAATGGTCACGGCTAAATGACCAGATCATCTTGTACAACTCAAACATTTGGGGATGGACCAAATCTTGCTCTCTTGAGTCTAAACAATCTCCTTTTTCTTCAAGGTTCCTGGGTGTTTATCAATGATTGTGCAACGATCCACCACCAGCTGAAACATGTTAATTTTGAATTTCTCCTTAAAACTGGGTGGAATATCATTTAAAATTCAAGCACTACCTTCTAAGTCATATTTTCCTCATATTTAAAAAATAGACATTAAAAAATGTCTACAAAGCTTCATTTTGTAATACCTTTCACATAATTGGCCAACTGGTTCCAATCCATGTTGCTTAAAGTTTACATAACATTTGAGCCTTCCTTAGTAAACAGGTGATAACAGTGACATTGCATTGAATCCAGAGAGAGCTGCACTCTCTAGTCCGTGAATAAAAAAGGTGAATAGTCAAGACAATCCTAGAAAAACTTAAACCAGTCATATGATATAGTAAATACGTGCATATGTTCAGACTTCCACATCCACAGATCTTAATTCACACTGAAGTTTAAGGACCACTGAACTGGACCCCTATGGGAAGTTGTTGTATGGAAGCAACAAAAGGGAAACCTATCTGCACTCAAAGCTTTTCTGCTTTTAGAGAATCTAAATCTCTGTGAAGGGGGGCAAAGTGGAGCATTCTAAAGTGGCCTGACTTCCCCAGAGGGTTTATTCCATTTGCTTTTAGAATAGTGTTTTAATCTCATCTGCTCTTGGAAGCTAAACTGGGTTGGGCCTAGTTGGTACTTAGATGGGAGAACTGGGCTTTAATACATTTTAATTTGTTTGTTGTTGTGAAGATTAAGCCAGAAGACAGAGCCTCATCTTCAGTGGGAGGCAGGCTGTCAAATGTTTTGTAATAGTCTACTCTGTTGAGCTCTTCAAAACACATTCACATTAATTACAGTAGTTCATCTAATCTAAGACACCATCCTTCTAATGTGGATCATTATTTTATGCATCATTAAAAAAGAAAAAAAATGGGACCTATTAAAGTATAATAAGCTACCTTTGCAAAATGTATCTGGAATTCATAAATGTTAAAGGGTACAAAAAATGTTTTAGACTCAAGAAAATACAGTGTTGCTTTTAAGCCCCAGCCTAAACAGTAAATACTATAATCCCCATTTTGCAGAAAAGGAAAAGAGGTGCAAGATTGAAGAGTCCATAAGACTAGTACAGTAGGATCTCCATAGCTGACCACCTCCTTAAGTTGACCTAATTTTCATAGACCAGGCATGCAAAGTATGTACATACCAGTATAACTAGTAGGCCTAGTTCCTTATGTTGACCAGTTTGTTACAGTCCCTTAGGTGGTCAACTTACAGAGGTTCTACTATGTAGGCAGCAACACTGAAACTCTGGCTTGGGTTTCTGGACCTCTTCTGGAAACCATCCACAGTCCCACAGTGGTCTCTGTCAGGCATGGCAACCTGCCTGCAGTGACGGCCAGGAAACATCAGGGAAAGATGCCCTCCCTGGGACTTCGCCTCTTTTCCACAAACTCCCCCACTCTGGCTATGCCTCATAAGTCCTCCACAGCCTCCTTTCCCCCTGGCTTCCAAATTGCACCCTCCGCCTTCCCTCCCAGCACCTCAACCCAAATGTCCACCATCTGGAGCAGGGGTCCTCAAACTTTTTAAACAGGGGGCCAGTTCACTGTCCCTCAGACCGCTGGAGGGCTGGACTGTGGGCGCTGGGACGAGTCGGCTGCTAAGCAGGACAGGCAGCAGCAGCAAAAACACCCAGCAGGCCAGATAAATGTCCTAGGTGGGCCACCTGGACAAATGTCCTGGTTTGAGGACACCTGATCTGGAATATCACCAAGTCAGAGACTTGGGAAGCAGCCCTGCCTCCTCCTCACTCTCAATACTCATCAGTCCTGTGGTGCCACCTCCTGCTCCAGTCCTCCCCTTCTTATTCCAGTGGCCCTGGTTCCATTCTTTCCACCTTTCATCTGGCTTTCTCCTCTTCAAATTCATCCCTGAAAAATTCATTTTTAAATCCAATCTCTAATGAGGTACTAAAAATGGTCTTCCTAAAATCCATAATTTCCTAGCCACTTTTCAGCTTAAAACTCTTCTATCATGACCTATGAGATCAAGGTGAGATCTCCAGAGCCCAGAAAACTACTCCTCAGGTGTAGCTGACTGTTCTTCATTACCATCTCTGATCAAAACTTTCCACATAGAACCCAAAACACCCCAGTACTGCCACCTACCTCTCTGCTATTGCCTATGCTGTTCCCCCTGCCTAGAATGCCCCTTCCCAGGCTAATACTTCTGATACTTGCTGAGGAATCTATCCTGACCCAGGCAACTGAGGTATGTCCTTATGACTGCACCAGTCTTAATGTAGTATAAAGATATGCTTTTCTGTCTATCTTGTATATGAATTTTAATCCCTTGGTAGGGGAGGAGCTGAAACCATACCTCATGCATACTTATAAGTGACTGGCCGGCACAGTGGGTGGTGCATAGAAGACTTTTTTTTTTTTTTTGAGACAAAAATCTTACTCTGTGCTCTGAATAGAGTGCTATGGTGACATAACTCACAATAACCTCAATCTCTTAGGCTCAAGCGATCCTCCTGTCTCAGCCTCCCAAGTATCTGGAAACTACAGGTACCTGCCACAACACCTGGCTATTTGTTTCTATTTTTAGTAGAGATGGAGTTTTGCTCTTGCTCAAGCTGGTCTAGAACTCCTGAGCTCAAGCAATCCACTAGCCTAGGCCCCCCAGTGCGCTAGGATTGCAAACATGAGGCACCCCACCCAGCCCACAGGAGACAATTAATGTAGATTTGTTTAAGGAAGGAAGCCAGCTCTACTCAAGTTCTACCCCAAAGCCTTTCTCCAATTTTAATGGTAGGAGTTTTATTTGTTCTTCTGCCTTGAACCACATAGATTGAAATTCTTCTTGAGGCTTAAGGCATGGAGTTAATCCTATGCTCAGCAGCCCAGTTCTGCCAAGACTGTGGCTCTCCCTTGTCCTTCTCTCCAGCCTTTAGATCCAAATGGAGGCTGCCCTTGAACCACAGTCCACGCAGGTTCTCACTTCCTGTTGACAGGGTCTGTAGCCAACTGCCTCTTATAACCTCCCTTGGCACATGCCAGCTGCCATGGGTTTGCCTGGGCTCCAGCCACTCTAGGCCTGGCCCTGAATCATGGCTGACAACACAGGAAACCCGATTGCTCTCTGAGGTGAGAGCCCCCAGCCTGGGGCTTTAGAAAGGGCTGCAGGGAGGAGGATGGGGGGTCATGCTGTAGGGCACACCTCTTGGGGGTGGGACATGATTATAAGAGGGACTTTATGTAACAAATGCAATCAGCATAACCTAATTCTTTGTACCCTCAATGAATCCCCAAAAATAAATAAAATAGAAAAAAACTTCATCTCTTAATAAAATATTTTTTAAGAAAGAAACAGCTGCTGCCTGGGCAGTATGATTCCCCATGCTCTCAAGGATGACCTCCCATACTGTTCATCCTGGCCTGTTCAGTTGTTCTTGTCTTGTGAAAACACCCTGACTCCCACTGTACCCAGCAAGGTGGCCTGACTGCAGAGTTTGGAGCACGGCTGTCTGCCTTTGCTTTAACACATCACCCAGGCATCAGGTCACTCCCACACCACCACCATTCCCACCTCCCCCCACCCCTGCAACTCTTATTTTCATCTACTCAGCATTATACAATCTAGAAAACTAGGGAGGAAATGTCTCCTGACCGGTCAGCCTGAAGAGGCTACCACACACCAGTCCTCGCTGTTCCCCAGGGCCTACCATGGGAACAGTCGCCAAAATGAGTTCTCCTTACCTTGTGGGTGAGAAGCCCAGATATTCAGATGCTGGGGGCTTAACTCACACCTCACTTAGCTGCAGCCTGGGTACACAACTCCCACTCCTGATCCGGCTTCTGCTGGAAAACTCTGGCCCTGGACTGGGCCCTGATTCTGATAATTACTCCTCTCCCTATTCCACCTCAGCAAGAAGAATTTGAGTCTGTCCCTTACACAAACTAAATGTGTGAGCAGTGCCACCACAGATCAGGCACAAGGGGACATGCCCTGGGCCCATGCTTTTAGGGAATATTATTTTTAATATTCATTAAATATATCAGCATGTGCTTTTTAATTTTGAATACTTTGCAAGAAAAATAACATTTTTTAAACCATCAAAATAATTTTAATTTATTTAAAGAGATAGAATCCCACCTACTCTGATAACAGTTAGTTATCAGAACTTATTATTATTGTTACTAACGTTGGTATATAACCCCACTGCTAATTTGACTGAGTTAAAAAAATAAAAAAGACAGAGTCTCACTATGTTGTCTAGGGTGGAGTGTAGTGGCTATTCACAGGTGTGATCATCGCACACTACAGCCTAAAATTCCTAGGCTCAAGGGATCTTCCTACCTCAGCCTCCTGAGCAGGTGGGACTAGAGACATGCGTCTCTGCATTCAGCTAAACTTTTTAATTTTTATAATTCCTACAATTTAAATATTTGCTAAAAATATACTTGATTTTTATACATTTTGAATATAATTACATTTCATTGTGTAATTATTTAGATTGCTTAAAATGAGTATTGCTTGAGATAATAATAGAAACAGAGTACGGAGCTCAGAAAAAAAGGAATTGAAAAGAAAAGAGAAATAGAAAAACAATAATGAGACCATCAATAATGAAGCCGGACATGGTGGCTCATGCCTGTAGTCCTAGCACTGTGGGAGGCCGAGGTGGGTGGATTGCCTGAGCTCAGAGGTTCAAGACCATCCTGAGCTGGAATGAGCCAGAGTGAGATCCCATCTCTACCAAAAAAAAAGCCGGGTGTTGCGCAGGTGCCTGTAGTCCCAGCTGCTTGGGAGGCAAAGGGTAAGAGAATCGCTAAAGGAAGAAAAGAAAAAAAAAAAATTAAAAGAAAAACCTTCAAACTAAGATGAGTGAAAGCCAGTTGAAATTTAAAGCAAAATTTAAAAAAAAAAAAAAAAAAAAACAACAACAACAAAGAAAATCAATAATGGGTGAAAATGCTTACATTTTTTAAAAACTGAAAATAAAAGAGACTTCTGTTGAATGTGGCCCACATACTATTTGAAACAATATTACAAATTCTTGATTTAACAAAGGCTCCAGACTTCATTCCTGATCAAAACAATGAACATGAGCAAGAAAAATATTCCCATCAAATGTGCCACATGAACGTGATATTTTGCTGACTTTCAATCATATAAAACTCTGGGGCTTCACACATTTTTTTAATTTTGTTATTCTGAAGGTATATTTGTTAAGCTAGGAGGCTAGAACACATTTTAACAGTCTGTCTGTTTGACTTAGAACATTTCAATATTTAGACACATGGTATGTGGTTCCCCATTAGCACCTCCACTAGGTCCCAGAGAAATTGGGGGCAGGCGTGTGTGTGAGGCAAAGCAGGAAGCAGTGTTTTCAGTGGTAAGTGCTCGGGCTTTCAAGTTCAAGCCACAGCCCTGTTACTTACTAGCTGGATAAACTTAACTTTGGGAAGCCTCAGTTTCCTCGACCATAAAGACATAGTAAAACCTAGCTCACATTATATGTTCCATAAATGTAAATTCCTCTTGTTAATTTTATAAACTACAGTAGAACCCCTGTAAGTTGAACAGCTAAGAAACGGTAATAAACTGGTCAGCATACAGAGGTGGTCAACATATGGATCTAGACCTACTGAGACATTCATGTGGTGCATGTCCGGTCTATAAAACTTAGGTCAGCTTAAGGAGGTGATCGATGTAGGGAGGTGGTCAACTATGGAGGTTCTGTGGTATTTATTTTTTTATTTTTCCCATCTGCCTTTTATAATCTCATTTAGACTGAGCCAATGGACCAACAGTTTCCACTGTGCACTTTACTTGCACAAATGACTTTGCTGTGCTCCTTGAGATCAAAAAGGGAGAAAGTACACTCATTAAGCCTGGCCTCTCTACCCAGTACACCAAGGAGTCTGCTTCTGGGTTTATAAAATGAGGAAACGGGAACAAGCCTAAGTTCCTGGACTGCGGGGTATCGAGGAACTCAGTAAGGCCTACATCTAGTTTTGCTGTGTTGGCAAAGTGCATTCTCTTTCCAGCTAAATTCCAGAGTTCCGTGAGGAGACCTGAATCCCCTCAACCCTCACCCAAGTAGAGCTCATATGAAAATAACAACACTCAAGCTGAAAGCACCAAGAGTGCCAAGGTGGTCCCAACTGAAAAGACGGGCCTCTGAACAAAACAAAGCTATGAAGTGCAGCACAGTCCTTCCTGAGTGACTTCGGCCAACCATCCCCGGGTGTCGCCACCCCAGCAGGGAGAGCTTCTGTGACAGGTCTGTGTAAATGCTGAACAAGACTAATGATGCCTGCCTAACCTATTCCATACAGGTGGTCACAGGCAGTCTGTGAAAACATCTAACACTACCCAGCAAGCATTAGTTTCTCCCTCCCCCCAGGCTGCCTTGTCTGAAACACTGTTTGACACTCCGAGGTGCACACCTTCTTATGTTGTCATATCACAAATAAATAGCAAACAGATACACAACCTTCAGTGATAACTATTCTGAGATCTTTATCTGTGTCATTAAAAAACCTCAGGATCTCTAAAAATCCTTTCTAGCTCTGTAAGTTTCAACCTGAGCCCTGGAAGAAATGCCTAATAACCATGGCTCCTCCTCGTTAAGCATAGCCAGGTGCCTGTACTTACTTGTTTCATCCTCCCAGCTACTCAGTGAGGCAAGTATCATGTCAACCCCATTTTGCAGGTAGAGAACCTGAGACCAAAGAGGTGAAATTAATTTGCCTGGAATTGGTCTACTCAAGTCAAGATAGGACAGCGCCTCCTCTCAGGAAGTTCAAGGGCAGTGATAATTTCAGTTTGGTGCTGCTAAATGTTGTCCAGAGAGATGTAACAGTAGCCAGTGCTTATGTAGGTGTGCTCACTGTATACACCAAGCATTGTTCTGACTCATATCAATTCACTTAGTGCTCATTTCATCCATAAGAAGTATCATCACCATCTGTTCACACTTGAGGATGTTGAGGCACGGAGAGTCAGTGACTGCAGGTAGGAGAGCCAGGATTCCGATCCAGGTGGCCTGACTCAGGAGTCTATCAACCACAGTGCCATACAAGCAGCACCTGGGCATTTTGTTAGCTAGAAGAGGACAACAAACCTGGGCCAGGCTTTAGGGCAGGGGTCTTGGAGAAGATGACAAAAGAATGAGCTGGAGTGAGGTAGGTACGCAAAGCAGAGAAGGGTGCACTCCACTGGAGGGACAGCATGAGTAAAGGCACAGAGCCGTGAAGAGTAACAGCTTCCAGAGACACTGAGTGAGCCCAGAGTGACAGGAGATGGAGGATGGGAGAATTACCTAGAGATAAGGGCCTCTTCTTACTTTTCTATTCGATTTCTCTGAATGCTTGAAATTTTAAAAAGCACTGTCAAGCCTCAGTGGGGGTCATGCTAAAAGCAGCACAAATCTGGTGTGGACAAACCCACAGAGAGCTGTGGCACTGCCCAGCTCTGCTCTGTTCCTGGCCACCTGGGCAGCACTGGTGGACAGTGACATGAGAAGGGGCAAGGAGACTGGCGGCTGAGGCTCAGGTAGCCCCTGCTGAGGGGATCAGAGCCCAGGGAGCCAGTTTGTGTGGTCTGAAGGGGCTGACTGTGACCTTTGGGCCAAGCAGGGATCCAGTGTGGGCAGGTAGCAATAACAGACTGGGGAAATTAAAAATGTTGGAGCATTTATGGTTTGAGGGATAGCAGAGCATGGGGAGGGGAGAGGGGAGGAGGGATTAGCAAGGATGCTGAAGTTTCTGGAAACCCCAGCACAGCCCTCCGAGGAAGAAGACCCACCAGCCATGACAATGTATGTCTGGTCAGGCAGGCTGGGGGCACAGGGATTAAAGCCGTGATTTTCAACTGATGTGCCATGAGAAGATTTTAGGTGTGCTAAGAAAATTGTAAAGATCATTAATTAAATCATTTTCAAAAGAAGTTCAAAGCACAGTAAGTGTTCTTTTTTCTTGATCAATATAATTTAAGTGTGCCATGGAAGTTTAACTATAGAGTCAAGTGTGCCATGAGATTAAAAAAAGGTTGAGAAACACTGGATTAAAGGAAAGAATTTAAAAACCGACATAGCAAACAATAACAGAAATGAGGTCTAAATTACTCCAGTCTCATTAATTCTGTGATCTTGAAATTTCTACTTCTTTGAGGTTCTGTTTCTTCTCCTATGAAGAAAAGAAATTGGGAGGGGGGAGTAACAACAGTCCTTTACCCCATTTCTGTTATGAGGGGGGCTGTTATCGCTACACCCCACAGAGTCCTTTAGGTGATGAATAAATGCAGACTATAGTTATGGTTAATATTTCAAATAATTACAAATGGAGATGGCTAGTATTTTCGCAGTCCAAAATTGTCCCTGGAAGAGGAAGCTAAGGAAATTAGAGACTCTCAGAATAAAAAGAAAAAAGCAGTGAATGGTCAGAGACTGTCACACATCTCCCTCCAGGGACAGGTTGTCACACAATATTCACACTTTTCCTGAGATTTCTAGCAATGGCAATGCCCAGGTTCCTCCCCAGGCACTACAACCCCCAGCAAAGGCTTCGGGGGCTGTGCTAGAACATCCCATGAGGAGGAACAAATAAAGCACCTTGCTTTATCCAGGCAGGTTCCCCTCCCCTAAAAGAGAAGGGTAATTCCTTCCTGTCTGTCCTGACAATGCATTTACCATTTTCAAAAACAACTCAAAAAACCCCCTCTCCCTGAATAATTCAGTATTCAAAGGCAACGCCAGCCCAGAGTGCTCCACTCCATTTATTCTGACAGAGCAGCTCATCTCAGGCTGTGTGGATGTGTTTCTGAAAAGGATCCACATGAGAAATCGCTTTTTAAAATGTCGATATCCGAGAAAGCAAGCAGAGAGTTTAAAAGGGCCGTAATTCATAAATCGATGACGCCATGCTCCTGAGGAAGAGTTCCACATCCACCAGTCAACAATTCCATTTGCAGCGAGCTGAAACAGCTGCGTCTCCCTGCGTCTCTCACCGGGCCCGGGGCTACTGCCCCACAATAATGAGGCAAGGTCTTAGGGATAATCAGAGTCATATTCTTTGAAATTCATAGGGATGTACAATTGCTACAGATTTTATCTAAATCTATTAGTTTCTGTTAGTGTCCCAATAACAGAGCCAACAGAAAATGAGCAAAACAATAGCCATTTTGAACACTCAAGACTCAGGAGTCCTTATTGCCTGGCTATTTAACGAGACTGTTGGCAAGTTAATGTGAGACCCTGTCCTTGTCCTTGACCAGCACCAGGTTTTAGCAAAGCCCACATCTTGCTTCCAAACCTACCTGGGGGGAAATTTAATATTGATGGCTTCTGATGGCCTCCATCAAAGCATGGTGGTTGGCCTTGATCATGGCTGCGGAAACGCACCTCCACACCTGGAATTGTCTAACTCCCTAGCACACACTTATACAGAATTCAAACCAAAAACATCAGAGAGAAAATCAGTAAGCTGAGGCTGCCATTCAGAATTCCTTTTTGACATCAACCTCACTACACCTGCAGGAAAACAACCCAAAACTTAGAATCATCAGTAATACTCACTGCAAAGAAACAGGACGGAATGCCTGCCAGCTCTCAGGCTTTCCAAAGAGTGGGGTTGAGGGGAGTCTAGGGATAATTTCCTCTTCCTTCTCCCTCCCCCAGAACCGTGCAACCAAACACAGGACACGCAAGGGCAGAAGAAAGAGAACGGGGGAGAAAGGAGAGCAGCAGCCCAGGAAAGAGATGGAGAACCAGGGCATTTGGAGCTGTCCATTCTCACCATTCACCGAGATGCAACAAATAGGAAGGGTCCTCCGCAGCTCCCGCACAGTCAGCAAAGCGCTTTCCAGATATGTTGCTTACTGAACACCTCTTCTGTGCCCTTCTCAAATCTATTTTCCAACAAGGAGGGGTAAATAAGTTAATTATGCCACCTACCATTTACCGGCACTTGTAATAAGATGAGTTTATTTCTAGTAAATATTTTATCTCTTTTAATCCTAAAAACAATCTTTGGAGAAAGAAACTATTCCAAACCCAAGTACAGAGAGGTTAAGTAAATTGCCCAGAGTCATGTGGGTAGTGAGTGGCAGGAGTGGGACATGGAACATGAACTTGGGTGGCCAGGCATCAGATGCCACCCTCAGCCAACATGCTCCCCTGTGCATCAGAGCCATCAGGACAAGCTGATGGGGGTAAAGGTTGGGAGGGGGAGTTTCTCCGGCTTTGTGCTTGGGATACTGATGAGAAATGGCTAGTGACCAGAACTTATCTTTTTCTGAGCACTTACTCTGTGCTCTGGTTTGAGTTTGTCCTCACCAAAACTCACGTTGAAATTTGATCCTCAGTGTGGCAGTACTAGGACGTGGGACCCAGTGGGGTGTTTGGGTCTTTGGAGCAGAGCCCTCATGAGTCATGCCTTCTCTTATAGATGAGGGGCTCTGGTACCAGTAAGACCGGATCAGTTCCCACATGAATGGGTTTTACCTCTTTGCCGGGGTCCACTTCCTCCTTGATTTCCTCTCATGTTGTGACGCAGCACAAAGGGCCTCACTCGAAACTGAGCAGGTGCTGGTGCCTTGCTTCTTGAACTTTCCAGCCCACAGAACCATGAGCTAAAAAACCTCCTTCCTTATAAATTATCCAGCCTCAAGTAACTGGACTAAGACATCATGTGTCCATTCAGTACCTATAGACACAAGGTCATTCCCAATAACCTAGGAATAGGAGCTGTTATCCTCATCATATGGGCAAGGAAACTGAGGTACAGAGTGTTCCTGTGGGTTGAACATCCTTGGACAGGATCCCCATCCAGATAGCTGGGGTCAAAGCCTGGATCTTAGCCATCACACCCTGCTGGAGTTGCAGCCGGCAGTGAGCGCTGGGCCTCAATGCTCCTCCAGCATCGTTGAGGATGGCCGGGGCACACGACCTCACATGAAGGAAAGTACAGCCACTTTGTACAGCTGCCCACAAAGATTTCTGGGGATAAATGAGTTACCAGGATTTCATTCAGCAGGTATTAGTCAGGCTTCTACTTGATCACTCAAGATCAATTGACCTGATTCTTCAAGAAAGAAAGAAAAAGAAAGGATATGGGAGGGAAAAAGTAGGGACTCATATCAATACAGTGTAATGCTGATTCAGCTCCAGAGGAGCCTGAAACCAGATGGAAGCAAGGAGCAAGGCCTGCTGGGCTCAGGACTGGGTTGAGGGTCTGCTTCCTGTGCTCTGGGGAGGAGGGACTTTGGGCTGGGACCTCCACCTACTGGCCAGGGCCTTTCTCCACTGGAAGCCAGAGAGCTGGACCTACAACTCCTGGGGTCTTTTCCATCTGTAGTGTTCTGTTATTTTCAGGGAGGTCAAGCTTTTGGCAGCAGGACTTTTATTATCAGAAAGCCCAATATCTAAAAAGGCTGTAAGAGAATTGATCAGGAGGAAACAAGGGAGGTCGGCAGAGTGTAGGCCACTCTCCTTCCCCACAACCTCTACAACCAGACAAAGGCACCTCCATAAGCCACTTTGGTAGCCTCTGCACTAAACCTTCCCTTTGTCACCAAAGTGAGCTGGCTATAGACCACAAAGGTGTATGTGCAGAGGTTAGAGGGTTGGGACATATGCCTGCTCTGTCTGTCTCTGTTTCAAAGCTCTGAAAATGCTGACCTATCCTCTGTGGGAGACACAGATTCCTTCTTAGAGATCTTGAATCAGGTGCAGTCTCTGGCCTCTGAGAGCTGTGGTGCCACTTTCTCCACCCCCACACCACCATCACCATCAGGACCACAACATTACACTGTCAGCTCCTTGGTTAGAGAATCAACCACCTTGACAACGTCTAAGGATGGTGCAGAGATACAAAGCATATTCACAAATTAATTTCCCAGAGCACAGGACATCCCTCCTCAAGCCTAACAGCCTTCAGAAGTCTGTAGAAGATGAAAAGGGAGGAGAAAAAATTGAAGAGTCACCCAAGGTTGCAAGCACAATGCCCAGAATGTGTACAAATACTGGACTGGCCCTTGCTGCTTTGGAGTCCCTGATATAACAGCCATTTCCTGCAGCCCCACTTCCTCTCATTGTATTTCAGTGGAACAAAGATGTTATAGTGAGCAACTGCTCAGTCACATAGGTTATTTTAATAGATACATCCTACAAGCCTTGAAAACCTACTCTAAGGCTCTCTGATAACAAGGCTAAAAATATCGCAGGCCCTATTAGTGAATCTGAGAATCCAAATCAGTGAGACTGGAACACACGTGTGTGTTCTTCTCAGCACTTCCTGCAGGTCTTCCTACGGGCTGCCCTCCTCAGCACTTCTTCATGTCAGCTTTCCCCGGGACCTCAGTGAAAACCACTGCTTTTGTGACACACTGGAGAATCTTGTAGTATTTATTGATCTCCTCAGTATCCCCCATTCAGCTGCACATGTCATCTGAAGGCTGAAGGATGCTCCCTCACATTTCATCTGAGGGCTGAAGGATGCTCTTATTTACACACACGTGCATTTAGCAGATACAAATTTGCACGCTAGATAATATGAAAGAGCAAGTCATATGAGAACTGAATGTCCTGATGCTGCCACCACAAAAGAGCTGATCACCCACAAACCGTTTACCAGCTCCCGCCAGCTCTGTGATTAAGAACTGTTCTCAAGATTTCCACTCCACTCTCAGGACCGGAGATAAATCTTTGGTGTCCCAGGTTTCTGATCAAAGCTCTTCTTCCCTTCCTTATCACACCAACATGAACAAATCCTCCCCTTTGTCTGTTAGATTTGTAAAACTAATCTAAAGAGAAATGTTGTCATTATCTTCACAGAGCTACTAATACACTAAAAAAGAAATTTCCAAGCCTTTTAGAAAATGTAGATTTATAAACAGCTGTATAAAAGGAAAAATATCTTTTTTTTTTTTTTTTGAGACAGAGCCTCAAGCTGTCCCCCTGGGTAGAGTGCTGTGACATCACAGCTCACAGCAACCTCTAACTCCTGGGCTCAAGTGAGTCTCCTGCCTCAGTCTCCCAAGTAGCTGGGACCAAAGGTGCCCGCCACAACACCCGGCTATTTTTTGGTTGCAGCTGTCATTATTGTTTGGCAGGCCCGGGCTGGATTCGAACCTGTGACCTTAGGTGTATGTGGCTGGCGCCTTAGCCACTTGAGCCACAGGCGCTGAGCCAAGGAAAAATATCTTAAAGTAGTGATTCCCAACCCTGACTACTCATTATAAATGCTTGGCAGGGCTATTTTCAAACCATCTCTACCCTCTTCAGGTGGTTCTTATGGGCAGCCTGGGTTTAGAACCTCTGTCTTTAAGGAACACAGGTCATCAAGGGGGGGATACTGCAAGGGTCTAAATCAGTGGATCTCAACCTTGCTTGTATATTCAAATCCCAGAGAGATCTTTAAAAATATCAATGCCTAGGACTCATCCTCAAAGACTGTAGTTCCACGGGGCCAGGTCCTGCTGTATGAAATTATATGAATATTCAGCCAGGATTAAGGGCTACTGGGCCAAGTCATTGCTCTTCTCTGACTGACTTATGCTTAAACATCCAAAGATGACAAATCAGAAAGTCATCTTCATATATTTCTTCAGATACAAAAACCCCAAAGGCAGCACTACTTTGCCTATCTCAAATAGGAAGTAATAAAAGCACTTAAATAGGCAATTAAAGTTGATGTCATGACGTCTACATACAGCCATTTCAGACTGCATGTCCCTCAAGTCCTAATGAAGAGCTTGTTTCATTTCAGGGTATACACTGTTGAAACAAGATCATTTATCTGATTTCTAAACCAATAGACAGCCAATCAGAATCAAGTAAATAGAAGCTATTGGAGGGTCCAGATAGGAAGAAAGAGAGAGACTGTTAGATGCAAGCCCCTGGTTGCAGTGAGAAGTGAGTGTTTCTAGAAGCAGAAAAAGTGAAATAAGTAGACACCGTACAGAAAAGCATTTAACTTGGGGTTCTTCAAAGGAACAGTGGCCCTGAGGCACCCCAATGACTCTGTGGACATCAAGCTGCCTGCATGGCAACATCACCAGCCCTCCTAAGGAAAGCTCAGTCACTAAGGACAACTTAACCTGTCTGTGCAAAGTGAAATATGTGTGATGACTCCCATCAAAAAGAGTAATAATAAAAAGCAAGTGCAATTCCAGGGATGGACCCTCAGCTATTTGGAAATTGCAGCTGCTCAGAATGACTCATTCCCTGAGGATGGCAGGTTAGCCACAGATGTCTGTAGGAAGCACTTTATCAGGAAAAGTTTCAGCTTGACTGAGAGCCTGGGAAGAAATCCCTGTCCCTCTCAGAGTCAGAACACAATGAGGCCTGAGGGAGTTGAATAATATGCTTTTTATTTTTTTTTATTAAATCATAAACACATAGATCACTTACACATTAATGCAAAAGAGGGTACAAAGTGATGATTTGATACAGAATTATCATCAGTGCTTACATCGCACTGGTTAATATATACCTCATCTCGTTTACTTAGTTATTGTGTTAAGACATTTATACTCTATACTAAAAGATCCAACATGTATCCTTGCATTATGTATGCACCATTGGTGTGATCCTGACCCCCAGGGCTTCTAGGCAGGTACCAAGCACTCTGAGCATTCACAGAAAACCTAAGATCAGACACAGCTGGGGAAAGCAGAGGGACAGTAGGTAGAGAGCAGCCTCCTTGCTAGAGGGTTGAAGTGCTCTGGGCGGGCCTCTGATTGGCCGTATCTCCAACAGGCCTGTAATTCCTGGATAAGAACTACATCCCTTGAGGCCAAACATCCCACATCCAGACATTTCTTTTAGCTGCAAAAACCTGAATTTCCAACTCTTAGCCAATTTGTCAGGTCTCCTTTGTTTATGCTATGAGGCAGTTACTTTTAATATTTTTCCCCTCTCCATATGAAATCTTACGTGGTACCCAAATATACTGCAAAGATAAAATGTGACACCTCTGGCCGCAGGGCTCCTGGCAGCAGAAGCCCCTCCCACCAAAGTCCGGCGAAACACCTGGTTAGGAAACCATTTGGAAAGGATGTGCCTGGCCCTCCTGGCCACAGCTGAACTGCCTCCCCCATGCACGCCCTGCAGGCTCAGTCCCACCCCAGGGCCAATGTTGCCCAGTGTTGCTGACTAGTCTGGAGCCCCCTCAGGGGCTATTCTGGGCCAGCTATCTGTGTGTGTCTGTCAGTCAGTCTGTGTTTCTGTGTATCTGTCTGTTTCATTACACTTCATTCTACTAGGCTCTCTATTTGTTCTCGAAATCCATACCCAAACCTGTCCAGGTCTGACAAGTGAGTTCCTTTGCCTGGAACCCTGTTTTGGTCAAGCTCCTAAGTCTGAGTTCAGCGATCACAAAATCAAGTTGGGAAGCTCAGTGCTCCCAGCAGGGCCTCCCCCTACAGCTGGACTCCAGCCAGCCTGGGGAATGGCTCCTCACTTCCAAATGGCTAAGTGCAGATTTCTTTAATCCATCAGGAAGTTAAGAGTCACTTAGGGTCTCTATTCACCGTGCAGATTCCCAAACCCACAGCATCATAGTATCCAATGGAAATACCTGGAGAATCCAAACTTTAACCAAAGCCTTGGGTGACTCACCTGATACATTTGAGAAAACACTAGCTTCCTGGTTAACAGTGAGGCTCTGATACTAGAGACTGCCTGAGTTTGAATCCAGACTTAATTGCCACATGAGTTGCGTAAGTCACTGAAGCTGCTGAAACCCTCGGTTTCCACACGTGTAAAACAGGGGTAGTAATAGTGGCTACCTCCTGAGTGGTTGGAAGATTCAGCATGAAGCACTTAGAACCCACTCAGCATATGGTGAACCGCAGCAGGTGTGTTTCTATTAGTTGATGATCAACTTAGACATTTCCCCCTCACGCCAACCTCTGACTTCTCACACAACTGAACCTCCAGCGCCAGGACCCTAAGCCCTGCCCTGTCCTCGGGAGTGGGGCCTGGCTGCTTCAGGTCTTGTTGAAGTGAATTAGGTAGTGTGTAGATGGAAACTAAAGATGAAGTGGCTGAAAGCAGATACTAGGAGCAGCCAGAAAGAGATGGAGTGGGTGGGTACAGAAACGGAAGTTGGGCTAGGGAATACCAACTTCACTGATGTCACAGTTTTCTTGGAACCCCACAGATGAGGCGGTTAAACAGCAACTGTCACTTAAACTGTCTGTTCACTGTAACTCCTCCTGGAGGCGTGGGATGACTTCTACTGTGGCCAGGCCAGGACACACAGAGACTCTGGACAGGCAACCTGAGAAGCCCACACTCCCTGGAAACCAGAGGCAAGAGCGGCACCACCTGCGGCATAAACAAGGCACGGGAGGGGGTGGGAGGCCTGCAGCTGGGGTTCCTTGCCACGTTCTTCATCTCAAACCAAGATCCCCAGCAGGTGTCTGTGGAAGGCCACAAGTGCCTGGTGAGAAGGGAATATTTATTCACTCCCACAATGACCCAAAAGAACTGCTAGGCTCGAGGTCCTCAGGCAATGCCAAGGCAGCTGGGCCATAACCTGTTACCAGCAGCAGAGCCCTAGAAGGTTCTGTGTCTCAGCATCAGGTGAGTAAGGGAGCAGATTCACAACTTCCTGACCCTGCTGTCTCCATCCCTCTCCAAAAGCAGAGTCTGCCTCCCAGCTGCCCTGGGCACACAAGAGGCAGCAGTCAGCAGTTGCTTCCTGGGGGACATGCTCAGGTCTACTGTGTTTCCTGGGCCTGAAATGACTGTGTCCAGTTCACAGATACCCTGATGCAACAGCCATCTCTCAATGCCACTGTCTCTGAGGAGAATTGTCACCATAAGTTTGAAAAAACAAAACCAAGTGCTACAGATAATGCCGAAGTGATTCTGAGTAAAAAGAGAGCATTTTTCAGCAAGAGCCCCTCATCTGTGGCGTGGAGGCCCCTGAGGTGGCAGCCCCACATCCCGCCGTGTTTCCCAAGCTTCTGCCAGGCATGCACCACCTCAGCTTCCGCTGTCACCACTTACAGCTCTCTTTTCTTAAAAAAATTTTATTCTTAAACTAAAAATAATATCCTACTACTGCTTAGGAAGACGAGTATCACTAGCCACGAACATTTTTTTAATGCGATGAAAACACTGTTATTCCGAGGCCTTCTGTCTTTGTTTAAAAAGGGAGAGAGATGTTAATGACACTCCAGCCCCAAGCTAAGAGTTTCTCCTTGATATAAGGACTGAAAGAAAATTGCAATAAAAGGAGAAAGAATAACTTTATTGTTTGAGATACAGTTAGATGCAATAGAATACCCAGATCTTAAGTGTCCAGTTAACTGAGTTTGACAAATGCATGCCCTTGTGCCACCAACACCCCAATAAATACAAGAAACATTTTTATTTTCCCAGAAAGTCTCTCCTGCCCCTTCCCAGTTAAGTACCCTCAGTCAGAGATAACTATCGCTTTTATTTCTATGACTATAAATTCTTCTGTTCTTAAATGTTATTGGTTCATGGGGATGGCTTTGTCATTGCTAAATCAAAGTCCTGCTCATGTTAAACTTCAGTGTTTGCAAATTTTAATAAAAAGTTTCTTAAAAAAAAAATAAGAAGGTAAAGAATGCCCCACCGATACTTAAGTTAACCAAAATCTTCTCCAGAGCGTCTAATGGGATGAGACCTACAATTTGGGACACCTTGAACTAACGAAATGGGACGGCATCAAATTAAGGAAATTAGATTCTGACTTGGCAAAGCCCAACTTGAAGCTGATTATCACACTGATTTGCCAAATTTTCTTTCTCAAATCTCAATTAATCTGATTATCTTTTAAGCTCCCCCAAAGGAAGTTTTCTCCTAGATTAACAGTCCTCCAAAATCACCCAATTCTTCTTTGGTAAGTTCAGGTCCACACAGCTTAGCTGCATGTGGCCCTTGTGTCCCCCAGGCCTCAACCACACTGGTCCCTATGCGGGGACTGCTCTCAACATCCTGCCCAAGTCCAAGGCCTCTCCTCCCTTCAAAATTGAGTTCCCAGTTGCACTTGGCCTGCTTTTGTCTTGCATTGTTACCTTCCTTTAATATGAGCCTATCCTGTCTCTTCAACTAGATTCCGAGTTCCTTGAGGGTAAGCACAGAATTAACATAATACAGTGGAGATACAAGCATACTAGTGGGAGAGCATGTGTGTGACTGGACTGAAGCAAAAGCTGCTTGTAGGCTGGATCCTAAGGTTAGGATGAAGACGAAAAGGAAAGTTACAGAGGCAGCAGCAGTCTCTTCAGTGAGGGCATTTTACATACAGACCTGCGCTGTTTCTGTGACTTTCTGATCAGATTCCAGAATCCCAGCACCAGAAATTCAGATTCAACAAGTGCTAAGTAGTGTTCAAGAGCTTGCACATTTCCCAGCCCCTAGAAGATACTAAGGCTAGTGGTCATGGGCCACCCCCAGAGAATGCAGCCTTGTGACCAGAGAACAGCCTGGAACACTGAGCATCCCCTCCCCTGGAGACCACAGAAAACCAGGTGAAGCAAAGCGTGTCTTTGAGTCAATTCTACCTCTGTCACCGGAGGTGAGTGAAACAGTAAGAAAACCCTCTCCATACAACCAAAATTGAAGATGAAATTTAAAAATGCAGGTGGAAGTAGATTCCCAATGAGGAAAAAGCTGAAACCCAGCAAATGAGATCACAGTGCCTGACCTAATCCTAATTTCCTTGTAACATTACCTAGTGTAGGGAAGCTTTTCTGTTCTTGGAAGGAAGATAAACTTTAGGGTGCAGCCGTGAGAATGTGGGAGTATATGTGTGCACAAAGGCACGTAGCGATTTAAAAATAATTCTAATAAAAAGGCTAACCTCAGGACGGTACCTAGTAGGATGATGGTGAGAGAACCGGCAACCGGCATTCTACCCACAAGTAACGAAAACCCAAGCTTTGGCCTCTGCCACCAGGGAACAAAGGGAGTTTTGAGATGGCTGTATGCAGAGGAGGTGGAAGTCATCCTAGCACTAAGAGCGTCCATTGAAAATAAACAAACAACCCGAGCCTCCCAAGGCCCCAGGCTGCCAAGCAGCCGCCCCCCGGGAGCACGTGTGGGCCGCCAGGGCCAGCACACAGCCATTCAGATTGGTAATCCAATTTGGACAGGGAAGGAGCAGGAAAATAAATGGATTATCTCGAAACCCTAAGAACGAAATTTGTCAGGACAAAAAGTAATGAAATAATAAAGAGGAAGTACCTGAGTAGGTCATCTGAGGGGATGTTTCTCATGAACTGTTTTCAACCCAAAGTGCCTTTCTGGACTCAGACAGGAGGAAATCATATGCCAACCTGCGGGCAAGGCTTGCTGAGTTCCTTCCCCTTTCCATGTGTGTGCGTGTGTGTGTCTATAATCAATCAACCAGAAAAACACTTGAGAGATTATATGACAGAGAGTGGATTATCTCAACTTATGAGGAAAAAAAGTGGATAGTTCATGAAAAACAAGCATCTTTCCCAAACCTAAGGATCTGACACAAGCATACATTATCCTGAAAACACTGGCCTTCTATCTTAGGTCTCACTCACCCTCTTTTCCCAGAGGCTGGATTCAACTCTGCCTTTCCCCCACAACAATAGCGACCATTTATTAAGCAAGTGGTACAATGTATACATTGCAGGCTAGAGATGTTCCGTCTGGAATGGGTACGCCAGCACCGTGACAAGGATCGTCACCCTATTTTAAAAATGAAGAAACTCAGGATCATTATCTTTTTTTTTTTTTTTTGAGACAGAGCCTCAAGCTATCCCCCTGGGTAGAGTGCCATGGCATCACAGCTCATAGCAACCAACTCCTGGGCTCAAGCAAGTCTCCTGCCTCAGCCTCCCAAGTAGCTGGGACCACAGGCGTCCGCCACAACGCCCAGCCATTTTTTGGTTTCAGCCATCGTTGTTTTGGCAGGCCCGGGCTGGGGATTCGAACCCGCCACCTTAGCCAATTGAGCCACAGGCGCCGAGCCCAGGATCATTATCTTAAGTGACTTGTCCAATGCCATCTTGCTTCCAAATGGGGACTCAGAACTAACCTAAGTCCATCTGGAGTTTGTTTCATTACACCATGCTGCCTCTGAAGGAATCTAGGCAGTCTCAGAATCAGCACAGCATCCCAAGAAGGGGGCTGCGGGGGCCCATGAGCACCTGCTGGGCTGGAGACAGAAGAAGGGCATGAATGCTGGTATGTTAGTTAAGAAAGCATTCCTCAGGTGGCGTTTGTGGCTCAGTGAGCAGGGCACCAGCCCCATATACCAAGGGTGGCAGGTTCAAACTAGGCCCTGGCCAAATTGCAACAAAAAAATAGCCGGGCATGTGGCAGGCACCTGTAGTCTCAGCTACTCAGGAGGCTGAGGAAAGAGAATCGCCTAAGCCCACGAGTTGTAGGTTGCTGTGAGTTGTGTGACGCCACAAGCAATACTCTTCAGAGACTACATATATGAAGCCTGCCCCTTAGCATGGGTTTTATTTCTGTGGGTAATCATTAAAAGTACAAGAATTTTGGTTCAGCGCCTGTAGCTCAAGCGGCTAGGGCGCCAGCCACATACACCAGAGCTGGCAGGTTTGAATCCAGCCCAGGCCCGCCAAACAACAATGACAGGTATAACCAAAAATAGCCGAGTGTTGTGGTGGGCACCTATAGTCCCAGCTACTTGGGAGGCTGAGGCAAGAGGATAGCTTAAGCCCAAGAATTTCAGGTTGCTGTGATACCACAGCACTCCACTCAGGGCAATAGCTTGAGACTCTATCTCAAAAAAAAAAAGTACAAGAACTTTGATAAAGCTCAACCAGACATAATCACAGATGAGGCTGCAACTTCACCTCCATTTATCACCTATTGATTCTGAGAAAGGATGTAACCTATTTAGGATTCAGATAATGATTTTATTTTTAAGTGAAGGGACTGGTGAGGGGAATATGAGGCCGGACCCTGGGCCAGACTGGCCTCTATGGAACTCCTCAGCAATGAGACTGATGATTCCAATCGCTTGAAAAAGTGACCCCACCCTGTAGTGCCCCAGGAGAGTGATGATGAGGACTGGCCACATACCTCAAGTCAGGAGGCTGAAGCACAAGGATTGCTTGAGCCCAGGAGTTAGAGACCAGACTGGCCAACATAGCAAGACCCAATCTCAAGAAAAAGAAAGTGATGGTGAGGAACTTCTTTGTTTGTTTTTGAGACAGAGTCTCACTATGTTGCCCTTGGTAGAGTGCCGTGGTAGCACAGCTCACAGCAAACTCAAACTCCTGGGCTTAAGCAATTCTCTTGCCTCAGCCTCCCAAATAGCTGGGACTACAGGCGCCCTCCATAACACCCGGCTATTTTTTTGTTGTAGTTGTCATTGTTGTTTGGCAGGCCTGGGCCAGGTTTGAACCCGCCAGCTCCGGTATATGTGGCTGGTGTCCTAGCCGCTGAGCTACAGGTGTCAAGCCATGAGGAACTATTAATACAGTAGAACCTCCATAGTTGGCCACTTGCCTACACTGACCACTTCCTTCAGCTGACCTAATTTTCATAGACCAGACATGCACCACATGTACATATCAGTACAGAAGGCCTAGTTCTTTATGTTGACCACCTCTGTATGTTGACCCGTTTGTTACAGTCCCTTGGGTGGTCAACTTACAGAGCTTTATTTCTGCAAGCTGAAAAGAAAGCATTTCACAGAGATGCTGGGAAGACAGGACCACACAGCAAACTAAGTTATCAAGTTCAGGTACTTTAATGGCAAGTCTGGTGATAAGCATCTCTGGTTCAGAGTTCTTGATAAATAGAAAGCAGAAAATTATTAAGAAATGCAATTTATTCCCACAGTGGGAGAAAGAGATGCTGATCAAAGGCATCAAACAACGGGGTATGATCATTTAAGAAAATGTGAATAAGGATAGGCTCCCTGGGATGGAGGGGAGAGCAGAATTCAGGAATAGTCATTTAATTTCTAAATGAACTTCTTCAGGAGTTCGTGATACGATGTGTAAAGCATTTCAAGAGCATTGGCAAGTCCAGATTTTTTCTGGCTCTGAGCTGAGATATGACATAGTTAAGCTGTCCTCAGTGGCTCAGCAGTGTCAACTGGATGAACTGGCTGAGAATTGGAAAGAAGAGCACTTTTATGTTCTTTTAAAATAGATACTATTTATGGGAACAAGGGGAGAAAGCAAATGTAAAACCACAATGACAGGAGGTGACTTCTACTTGTCCTGAGAACCAGTTGCTGGTCAGCCCCAGCTGACCAGATCATGGGATCAAAGGCCCTAGAGGCTACCCCATGGAAGGCTCTGATGATAAGCGAACCCCTGGCAACTACACACCTCCAAAGCCAACCCTAGAGAGGTTTGGGGCATCCCCCTTTGTCTCCCACCTGTGCCTAGGGAAAGCAAAGGAAAGGATTGCCTGGGGAGGCCTGTGATGTGTCCCCTCTTTTCTTAAAGCCACTTCTCTAGCTCTTGGTCTCCTCATTCCCCTGCCTAAGGAGCTCGAGCCTCTCTGCCAAGAAATCTAATCTGATTTTATTCAAGCCTCTAGAACTAACCACCCGTTTACAAGAAATATAGGAACAGACGAACAGGTTAAAAGACACAATGGAGATATAATCCGTAAAATCCAAACTGTGGGAAACTTGACAGGACCAATGACTAGTTTCCTCAACAAAAGAAAATTGGCAAAAACAGAGGGGAAAAAAGCCCATAAAAGAGCAAGTAGAAACCTATGAATTAAGTGAGTCTTAAAAAGCATTAATCAAATACAAGATAGAGACTTTATTTGAATCATCATTCAAATAAATCACCTATTTAAAAGGTTTATAAGATAATTGAAAAAACTTGAACATTGATTAGATATTCAATGACATGAAGAAATTCATGCTTCTTTTCAGGTGTTAATGGCATTATGGTTATGTATTTTGTAAAAGCCTTATCTTTTGAGATAAATACAGACATACTTACAGATACAATATATCGTGTCTGGAACTTTAAAAATAATCTGATTGGGGAATGTATGGACAAGGGCAGAGATGAAACAAGATTGGCCATGTGTTGATAAATGTCAAAGCTGGGGGAGTGGATTTATTACATTGTTCTATTTTTACACATATTTAAAATTTTCTGGAGTAAATTTTTTCATTTAAAAGATGATCGTGATATATTGTTCAATTTTTGCAACAAGGAAATTATAAAATAGTAGTAGTGAAAATATCATCCTATTTAAAATAAATCACAATACATATGCCTATATTATAGATGTATGAATATCTATTTAGTTTTAGAGGCATGAGGAATCTTCTGGAAGCACATACAGCAAACTTTTAATTATTAATCCTGTTTTCTGGGAAAGAATAGGCCTAGAGAGGGATTCTTTTTTTTACTATGAATACTTCAGTATTATTTAAATTTCGTCCATCAAGCATATCTTCTTTCTTAATTCATAAATGTAGGAAGGGAGGAGTCCCAGGGATTCCTCAGGGCCCCTCACCTAGCTCTCAAGGGCTCTATATCCTGGATGCCCCCACACAAGACACCTGGCATGGCTCAGGACCATCAGGGCTTTCCTGCCCACAGATGTTCCCATCACTAGCACTTCCTGTGTCTTCGCCTGCTGCAGCCCTGCTCCAGACACACCTCTTCCATGCAGGCGGTCCTGCCAGACTCTCTCAGTGCACAGGCTATCTCCGCTCCCCTGCAAGTGGTCAGAATCTGACTTTGCCATTGTGTCTGGACAGTATGTTCTTAAAGGAAAGCGGGCCACGACCCCATACAACTTTGGTGGCCTTGTAAATGGTTTGGACACAAGTTAGATGCTCAGTAAAGTTCCAAATTCCTTAACCCTTCTAAGCCTTGGTTTTCTCACTTGTACAGTGAGGATGCAGGTTGCCTCCCCATGCTGTGAGGCACGGTCAAGAAAAAGCAGGAAAAGCTCCTGCACCTGTCCCAAAGGCTCTGCCTAGGGGACACCAAACAGCCCCCCGAGACGGGAAGCTGCAAGTTTTAAGAGAACAGGAAGGAGACCTGAATGCCCACCTGGATCTACACACTGGGTAGAATGGTGTGCTCAAAACAGCCCATTAATTTAAATATGAATTGTATTGGAAATAATGGGCTGGGGTCAGAAGGCGGCACGCTGAAGGTCACACTGTGAACTCCCACTAGGTGGCAGTATTGGTTTCTTGCTGTTATGCAAATAGAGCGACACCTTTCTGAAATTGATGATACAGAGGAAGAGATTTCTCTATTAATTTTCCCAGGACAGTGGAACAGAAGTTAGCTGTAGGAAATGCACAGATTTAGAAAGCCGTCCACTAGCACCAATGGTGCTCTCTGCAAGCGTGGGCAGGAATGTTGGGGATAAACGCAGGGGTAGGGGAGAGTGAAAGTAAAGGCATCATCTCAAGAAGGAACCCCAGCCAGTAGTGAGCACCTGCTAGAAGACCCAACCATAGCCCAACCTTCCACATCTGAAAAGTAGGATCAACGCAACCAGAAGAAGCGAAGATGTCCCTGCCCAGGACTCCAATAGCACAAATTCCATCTAAAGGGCCAGGTATGTCTTCTGGGGAGATCAAGATCCAGAGAAACATGATTGGAAGATAAAGTCCTCTCTGACTCCACCTTCCCAAGCAATACTCTCCCTTTCACGTGCAGCTGCCCCAAACCTCTCATTGACTCCCCATTATTCGAGACAAAGTCTGAACTTTTCTACCTGGTGGTAAGGCAGCAGCAACTGGTCTAAACTCCACCCACCAACCAGTGGACTTTGGAGAATATTACACAGTCCACCCCTTCCCATCATCACTCCTTCTTCCATGTTGCTGATGAAGAAAATGGAGCCGGAGGGATAAACTGACCTGTTGCTCCCAAAGCCCAGCCTTGGTCTCACTGGTTTCTCTCTGCCTAGTGATCTCGTGGCTCATCTGTTGACTTGGACTCAGTGTGTCTACAAAGCTGTTCCCCTACTGGAGAACACCTGCCCACCACTGGGGCTATATTCCATCTGCCTCAAGCACCTTTGCTTTGGTATCCATTGAACTGTTGGTGCTATCTTTTCTCCCTAAAAATCCCAGAGTTCCCTGAGTGCAGGGAAGTGTCATCGTTCTGTGAAAATACTGTAAAGCACGGTTCTGAAAGGGAGAGGGGCAGCGTAGTGATTAGGAGTATGGGGACTCTGAAGCCAGACTGAGTTCAAATCCTGTCTACCTTGAGCTATATAAGGTCCCCCTGAGGGATCTAACCTTTCTGTGCCTCAGTTTCCTCATCTGTAAACAAAGAATAGTAATAGTACATAGTCCACAGCATCAAATGCAGATTAAATAACACACACATAGGGCACTAGAAGTGCCTGGCACATAATGGGGACAAATGTGGCTGTGTGCTCTAGTCTCAGTTCTACTGCTCATGAGCTGAGGGGCCTGAGCAACTCACATTAGCTCTTGGGCCTCGTTTTCTTCATTGACAACACTAAGGAAGAGTAAGGGTAGAGGGTGCATTACATGATGCACCCAAAGCCCACAAGGGCTCTAAAATTTCATGCTTCTCTGGAACTCTTGTCAACAAGACCTAGCTGGCATGTGAGTATAAGGGAAGAAGAATCAGGTACTGACCCTGCCTACTTAAAGCTAACCATCTATCAATACCCAACCCAAATGCCACCCTCTCAAGGAAGTCTTCCCTGACAACCCCCACTCTCGCCCTACTCCCTCCAACTAGGTTAGGTCTCACTGCTTTATGCTCTCATAACACCCTACTCCTGGCTTTATAATGTACAGGCCAAATGTCAACTGAATTTGAATTGTGGATTATAATCCCCATTTTGTAGACGAGCAAGCTGAGGTACTGGGAGCTTATCTGGTTCATCCAAGACCCACACAGCCAGTAAATGGCAAATCCTGGACTGTCTGACCACAGATACTGCAGGCTCTTTTTTCTATACCCTCCCCTAACTTATTATTTCATATTTTATACATGCAGAAGGATATTTGTAATATTCTATGTGAGTTATGAAATTCAACAAAAATTCCAAGGGCTGAACATCCAACCTAAGAACTTCCCAGCGTACTTCTCTCCAATGCCATCGTCCTGCCTGCCCTCCCACCCACCATGGGCACCACTGTGAACTTGTGTTTATTATTCTCTTGCTTATTTTCTCTTCTTCACTTTGGACTGAAGTAGAATAGAGTCACTGAAAAGTTCACCAAGTGACAGTACCTTTGTAGCCAGCGCCATCATCAAGAAATAAAGTCTGCAGCACCCCAAAATCCCTGGTACACCTTCCAGTCATGAGACCCTGCACCTTCTCACTAGGTCACATTGCTCCTGAGGGCCTCAGTTCTAGCTAATAAATCTAGAAACTTTCATATTAAGACTGAGGTCTTTCTCTCAAACAAGAGATGAAGACCAGAAGGAAGGTTGGGATCTTTGGAGGAGTTTGCTTACAGAGCTCTGATCAAAAAAACAAACAAACCAGAATCATATATGATAAGGGGCCACAAGGCTGGTCCCCTCCAGAAGTCACCTCCAAGGCCCTGGAACTATATTGGGCTTTCTTAAACAGAATCAGAGTTTGATTAGGGGGTGGGAAGAGGAGCAGGACAGAGGATCATCATTAAAGCCTCATATGTGGTTTTGATTAGATCATCTGTATTAATATTTCTCACAGGCAGGTCCTGTTTATAAGCAAATAAGTTTGCAAACAGACAACCCTGTAAGAGTATATGGGTGCGATTCTGGGTAGGGTCAATTTATTAGAACACCCTGAAAAGGCCACCCTTCATCCTGTAATCTTCCAGTTCCTGGTTATTTGTTCTCTTCAGTGGCCAACAAGTTCTAGTTCCTCTCAGGCCAATAAGCACCTACTGAGCATGACAAGTACAAGTGCAGAACCTCACAAGGGATTCAGATGATGAAGTCTGATCCTGACCTTGAGGAAAATGCCAAAGGAATGGCTCAGAGTTGAAGGAGGGTTTCCATCAGACTGTCTCTTCTCAGAAGCTTCACGATTCAGGCCCATGTTATGCATGGAATTCACTGTCTAATTAATTCTACTGGAAGGCTGAATTATAAATCTATAAAACTCCAGCAGTAAGTAAAATCAAAGCACTAGGGAGAAAGAAGTAGCCCAGTACCGCTGGGCTCTCTTCTGACCCCTTCACATGCACACATATGGACTCTTTGCCCCACAAGAGTCTCCCTCTTTTCACCCAGCTAGAGTGCAGTGGTGTCATCATAGGTTGCTGCAACCTCAAACTTCTGAGCTCCAGGATCCTGAGTAGCTGAGACTATAGGCACTGGCCACCATGCCTGCCTAATTTTTCTATGTTTAGTAGAGATGGGGCTCTTGCTCTTGCTCAGGCTGTTCTTGAACTTCTGAGCTCAAACAATCCTCCTGCCTGGGCCTCCGAGAGTGCTAGGATTACAGCATGAGCCACATCACCACGTTACACATTGATTCTTAACTTTCTCCAGAGCCTGAGGCTGAGGGAAGTGAGGAGTTCTATGTAGTCCCTTGGTACCCAAAAGCAAGCAGAGATTAGAAATGTCCCTGAATCACTACCTGAAGCTTAGAGGAAGCCTTTCTGTCTCCATGGAAACTTCCAAAGCCTTCACTTCATTGGTGTATTCCATGGTCCTAATTAGCTCCCTCTAAGTAACCCTCAGGAGGCTTCCTCCAGAGCTCTCCAGGCACAGTGGACATCTACTCCCAAAGAGTGTGAGCTATTACCACCCAGGACTTAGCTTGGGGTATCCTAGCCCTTCAAATTCAAAGGTAATGCTACTCCTGTGGAAACCTGCAGTCAGGTGTGGTCCTCACCCCACATGGACACTGACCCTCTACTAGCCTCAATGTCCTTACTTCTCTTAATTTTTAAGAATTTTTAAATATTCATATACTGCTGTTCACTTCCAAGCTACCAACTGAGAAAGCATTCCTAGCACACAGTCCATAGACTATAATTATGCCTCTGATTTGTGGGTTTGTAATATGTACATTCATAATTCTATATAGTCCTTTGAACCTCCATGAGTAGAACAGAAACAAACTCTTTGCCTCAAAGGAAGAAATTCACTCTTCACATTGTACCTTTCTTGGCCCTCCATAGGATCTGGACAGTGAGTGTTTGTAAAACGTATGGGTGCACGTTCACCCTGGGAGGAACCCAAAGGAGGACGGGGCAGCAGGGCAGCCTGGACCACACTTGCCCGCAGGCTCCCTTCACAGAACCAACAACTAAGCTTGGCTGGGGAGGGAGGGTCACCATGGTGCCCACACCCTGGGACTCAGCAGCTGTTGTGCCCTTCGAGGACTAGTCAAACACAGCAGTTGCCTTTACTCACCCTCCTGGCTTGCTTTAGTGCAAACTTGGGCAAACACCAGAACCTGACTGATGAGTGCCCACACAGACAGAGGATAGGAAGAGCAAGACATAGGGCCAGCCCATGGTATTGACAGAAAGGAGCAGGACCCAGAAGACGTGGTCTTGTTGTTCCATGAGACTGGCAGGAACGGGAGGGGCAAACAACCAGATGAGCCAGGCTGCTTTCCACAGAGTGGTCTGGTAAGGTGACTTTGAGGCCAGACAGACCTGGACTCAAACTCAGTCCCACCCCTGAGTACTTGGGGCCGTGGGCCCATCACTTCTCTTCTCAGAATCCTGCTTCCCCCCAGGAAAGATGAGCAGACTGTATGAGACCATATATGCACTGTGCCTGGCACAGAATTCACACACTGTACATGTTAGTGTACTTCTGCTTTCTACATCCATGTAAACTTTTTGATCTTGCTCCAAAAATATAATATAATTATTTTCTTCTAACATAAAACACTTGGGGGAAAATCTCTATCATTGGAGTAAAACACCAGGCTTCTGGTCATGACTCCCTCACAGACCTGATAGGTGATATGATTAACTCAACTATGTGCCAAGCACTCTTCTAGGTACTTAGGATCTATCTATCTATGAACAAGAGAGGGGGAAAAAATTACTGTCGTTGTAGAGCGCTACATGCTAACAGTAAATGAGTTAATTATATAGTATTTTAAGAGTGATCAGCACATATGCCGGACTCAAGAATAAATAGCACAGGGTAAGGAGGGCTTTGAGTATTCAGGGTTGGCCTCACTGTGGGGACTCTGAACAAAGACTTGAAAGGAGGGGCTTAGCTATCAGAAGTGTTTCAGGCAGGGAAATGGGCAACAGGGGAGTACCTAGACCTCTGGAACAGCCACGAGGCCAGTGGAATGAGTAGGGAGAAAAAAAATACAAACTGAGATTGGTGAGATAAAGCCAGGGCCTAGACCATGGGGGCCCTGTAGAATGTTATAAAGATTTTGGCTCTTGCCCATGCAGAGGGCCCATGTGGGATTCCTAGCAGAAGAGTAACATAACCTGAGGATCATGGCATGCCAGCTGGGGCAGCAGGGAGAGCTGCAGGGTAAAAGCAGAGAGACCAATTAGGAGGCAGCTGCAATTACCCTGGCAGATGGTGGAAGCTTGGATGGGCTAGAGGAATGGAGAGAAAGGGGTCAGATTCTGGATCTGTTCCTCCTTTGGCCCTCAGTTTCCCAGTAATAGATTTCTATCTTCAGGAGGGTATGGGAATGTTTGGGGCCCCAGACACACACAATAGTATGGATAAACTCTTGCCAGTGGGGGAATTTTATAAGCCTCAATGCCTGAGCACCGTAGGAAATATGAGGATGGACGCTGCGTGTGGAGTCCACCTTTCCACATGTCTGCCCCACATACGTATGTGTGTGTGGGCACACACATACACACACCCCACTCACAGAACAGGGAGACAGTAACCCTTAGGGGTCTGAGACTGTCAGCAGCCTGGCTTGGGTTCTTGTTAACCAAGTGACCATAAAAACTTATTTAAAGCCAAGATCCTTAGTTCATCATGGACCTCAGGGCTTGGGGGACATTTACACGAACACATAAGAGTAAAGGGCCTGCCACAATGCCTGACGCATAGTGCAGTCTCAATAAATCTTTGTTCCTTCCTCAAGGCTGACTCCCCTTGGGAACCAATCCCATCTTAGGGAGGAGAAAGCCATCAATCATCCAGAATGCAGAGGAATCCACTTGTAAATAACTGAGAAGTGTCTACGTTGCTATTGTTGTTTTACTATCCTGTTTACCATTAAGAAAAACAACTTCCTTTACCACACCCTGCTTGGCCCGTGTCCCTGTGCTTCCTCAGGTCAGCACGATAGCCTGGACTTGGAGGCAGTCTCAGGTCCAGGAGGCTCCAAGGCACTGGTAGAGGGTACGCTGGCCCCAGAATGCACTGCCTGGGTGGGACCCTCTGGGAGGGAGTCCAAGTCGGGGTTACCAGGCATCCCAGCTGGACTAGTCTATCCAGAGGCCTCAGAGACCACAGCCAGTCCGCCTCCCTGGTCCCATGGCTGCAGAATGCCACCCTTGGTACACTCCGCACGCTGCCTGCTCTGGAGTTCCACAAAAAAGCCGCATCTAACTCCTGACAGTCAGCTTTCCCCAAGGCAGAGGACCATGTATATAGAGCAGGGGACACAGGGTACAAAGCAAAGAAGAGGGAAGCGGTGGGGAGGGAAGGGAATTCGGTGAAAAGAGAGAACACAGCCACCCAAGCTGAAGCTGTGCCAGTTGGCCCTTAAAGGCCCCGGTGGGATTCTGTCCCGGCCTGAGTTCACAACTTAATTCAACACATATTCTGGGAGCATCTCCACAGACGAGGGCTGAAAGCTACAGACAGTATAAGGAGGCCACCCTGCCAGGTCAATGTCAGGTCACCTTCCAAGAGGCCCTGGACCCTGGGAGCCAGTTACAGACCCTGATCACAGGGGTGGACAGCCCCAGAAGTACCAGGCGGGGCCAAGTCCCTGGCTTCCTCCAGCACCTGTCCCTTTGAGAAAGGCCCCGCCACCCAAGACAGCACAGGCAGGTCCCCCAGATGAGCAGCAGCAGAGCAGGAGAGGAGGACTCTTGGGCCCGGAAGGGAATTTCTATTTCTAACCTGATGTGGCAGTCAGCAGCAGCTGTGGGATGACAGCGGCAGACAGCTCTGACGTGAGCAGCACTCCACAGGGGCGCATGCTAGGGACCCGGTCCACAAGGGGACAGCCTCAGGCAGCTGCCCCAGCACCCACCCACCCCCGAGCTGGCACCGACAGGTTTAAGGGCTCCGGGTTTACCCAGAGCACTCCCAGCAGGGATGCTGCTCTGGGTGGCCGGGGCAGAAGGGCATTGAGAAATAGGCCCAGGCTGCTGTGGGGCAAACTGGGTCTCCTCCTCCCTGTCATTTCTGAAGCACCATCATACTCAAGGCCTCTGCGAACTTGGGGATAGCCCATCTCTAAAATTCTAGAATGATGGTGCCAAGAGTGACCCAAGGTATCAGTTTGAGTCCTAATCTTACAGCAAGAAAAGAAAGACCAGGGGAATTCAGTGGGGAGGTAATGTGACCTAGTCATTACGACAAGGTCTCTAGAATCCCACCCCTGCCTCTTAAGTGCCTGGGAGCTTCACATGTGTGACACCCCCTCCCTCATAGAGCAGAGCCGTTGCCCTCTGTAGAGTGCTGAGCTCAGGGCCAGGCACAGGGAGTCTTCATTGCCCCCAGTGTCACATGGATGAGAGGATTACTCCCACAGCCTGGGTGGCCCCTCTCCTGGGGACAGTGCGTGGCCCCTTTGGCTGGTCCAGCCTCCAGAGAGCAGAGTTGGAGGGCTGTGTGTCCCCAGAGCCAAAGCGGATATTACTAGGCTCACAGCCTTCAAAGACAAGACCCACCCTGAGGAGATTCCTGATGAAAAACCCCACACAGGGCCCTGTGGCCAGCATCTAAGGAACCCTGAAGGGGAAGAGGCAGAGGCTCCAGACAGAAGTTATTCCAGCAGGGCTCTGGCCTTCAGGGGAGAGACGGTGCACAGCTTCCAAGCCTCCTGAGCTCACACCCAGCCCAGCTGCCATCCCCGCTCCATTCAAGAGTTGGATCCTAAACACCTGATCGACTGGGCTCACTAGCATGTCACGGGTACAGGACAAAGTCCCAGGTTCATGTAAACATCTCCAGTGCCTTTCCATGGTGAGGACCTAGTCCTCTTCAGCTACTGCACCTCTTCCCCAAGACACCCTCCACCGCCTGCTCCTCACGGCCCACGACTTAGTCCCCACCAGTGCCAAGCACGTGGCAGATGTTCAGCTCACGTTTCTGCAATAAACAACCATTTGGTGCTGTCACTTAACTCCTCCAAGCACGGATGTCCAGCGTAGGCTGTAAGCTCACAGCAGGAAGAACCTATATCTCCTGAGTCTCCAGTGTCCCTAGAGAGCACAGCATCAGACAAAGTTCCCAGAAGATGATCCACTGACCAGTGATGGTGACCAAGAAATGTCAGGGTGAGTTGACAGCACCTGCATTTCCTGAAGATAGACAGCACTTGCTGCATTTTTTCCTCACCATGCCCCTGCCCAGCTCCACCACCTCCCTTTCTCTTTCCCACCACTCCCTGCTTCTCATTCTCCTTGAGTTACTTTTACTCCTTAACCTTGTCCTTTATTATCAGGCTTTATGAAGAAGAAACACTGAATTGAGTACTGACATTTCTGGGTACTAATTCTGACTCTGCTACTGAAACTGTCTACTTAACCCAGTTGAATAAGCCACTCAGTCTCTCTGTCAAATGGGGACAGTCACATCTCCAAGAGCCATTGGAAGTTGGTAATGGTAAGAAGAGGGGTTGACCTCCCACAGTCCACAGGTGCTTTCAGGGAAGCTGTGGTTTGGCCCTGCTACCCAGGGAGCTGGAGCTATGGGTGTGGCTCTGGTCCCACTAAGCGTGCCCCAGGCAGCCTGTGCAAGTCTTAGGAGCCTAGGGAAAGTTTCCATCAGGGGCAGAAATGGGCTACGAGGCTCTCAAGAGGAAGGGGCATAGCATCTGTCTGTCACTGAAGGCAAGCAGTCCTCTGACACACGCATGCACACACACACGAAATCACTCCATCAACTCATGCCACATCCCTTATGTCTTAGACAAGTGCGAAACTGGAACAAAAGTTCTAAGAAAAGACAAAGGAGGAGGAAGAGGAAGGTGGCCAGGGTTCAGTCCACGTCACAATGGGCGGCTCTCAGAAGGAGGAAAGGTCTGGGCCGCAGAGCAGAGCACATGTTTCATTGTGTCTGCGTCTCAGAGGAGATGGGGCCAGTGCGGGGGACCGTAGGGAGAGAGGTCAACCTGAGGCCGACAGGTTCCCCATCTCCACCCACTGGGGAGGGCAGGCAGCAGCGCCAGGGAGAAGGAACCTCTCATTAGCTGTCTGAGAGGCTCTTCCTCAGCAGACTGTTAGCAGCAGCTGCCAGAAAAAGGATCTGCTTAATGCAAGCTCTCAGAGCCCTACATAAACAGATCCCGCTTGCTCCTTCTCTCTGTGCCTTCTTCCTGAGCCCCTCCCTGTGTTTTCCCTTCAGCTTCCAAATCCTCTAGGTCATTGCCATCTTTGCCAACAGCAGACAAGAGAATCTCAGCCTGGGAAGGGAAGCTGAACTGACCAGCCTCTTCCTATCCCCACTCACACTCCCTATTCACCAAAGGCCCCGTGTCATCACTGAGCTCAGGGGTCACCCAAGCTCATCACCCAGTAGCAGAGAGGACACTTACAGAAAGCACTATGGCAGCTTCTTATAGTCAATTGCTAATGCAATCAAACTGGCCAGCCTAAACAATGACCAAACTTAAATATTTTCCACCCACATTAATCAGCTCAATAATTCCTTAATGACTTCCTAAGAAAAGTGTTAAAAAAAAAAAAGTCCTTGTTTGTTTTGATTTGGTTGGTCTTTTTCACCCTTGGTTAAGGATTTCATTGTCTCTACATGGCAAGAGGTAGCCTGGATTTTTAGGAAGGAAGAAATAATCCTCTGTGGATGGGGCTTGGGCTGGTGACCGTCAGGCCAAGGGAGAGGGTGCGGTTAGAGAGCTGGCATCACGGGCCCCAGCTTCTCACTGTTACAGTTTCGTCATCCACCTATGAAGTAAAGATAACCATAACTGCCACTGGCCTAAATCACAGGGTGTTTTTGTGGTTTGGGGGGGGCGGTACCCTGGCTGTGCCCGGCCTGGTCCTCCTGTGAAGGTACAAATCTCAAGCAATATTCAGCCTGCTGTGGAAACAGCAAATCCTCCTCCTGCAAACCCCAGCCACACAGCAGAAGGGACACCATAGACTGATGCCTCAGAACCAATCTCGAAAACCATAACCTAGATGAATATGAAAACCCTGGGTAATATTCATACTCTTAAACAGAAGAGCAACATCATGTCCCTAAAATTAAAAAGCCATAGTGAATATTGTGTTTCCAGACATAGGAAGCATGATTTTCACCTTCCCATTGCATCTGGATAGTAATTCCCGATTGTCCCTGACTGTTCAGCACTTGGCCCCCTGGCAGAGCAGCAACTCCCCGAGCGAGTGTGCAGCAGGACTAGACCGGATCACGGTCTGGATCATGGTCCCATCCTGCTGCACACCCCCTCGTGGAGCTCACATGGCTGCAGTAGTGTCTGCCAGTACAGGAACCCACAGGACGGGGGAGCAGAAGACGCTGCATGTTTCCCTGTAGGCACAAGGGAAGGAGAGCAGTTCACAGCCCTACCTCTTGTACTGACCCCTGGTGATAGCTGTGTGTGAGTGTTCACCTGGGCATCTGGGCACATGTACGTGAGTGCCCTAGGATGGGGTATACAGGTGCATACCCCTCAGGACCACAGGAAATTGGGGCAGAGCTCTTGTTTCTAATATCTGTCCTCAGAATGGTCCCTCCCCGCACCTCCTACCACTCTATCTTAAGAGCTAGAATTTGAGGATTTGGACACAAGTATGCCCTTAGCCAGGCTGAGTATCCACAGGGTTATCTGTGGATCCTACAGATCATCTCACTGATCCTACACTCTAAGTATGACCTTAGGAAGCACAGGAAACACAGTGTATCAAAATATGTGTGCTCAGAATATACATTGCACATTAAAGACAAACCATCTAAAGCCCAAAAGCCCATAGAAGAGAAAATAGCTTATATACTCATGCAATAGAATCTCTCCACAGTTCTGTATCACACGTTAAACAAACTTAATGTCAGTGAGAAATAAACTAGTCTCTGGATGAAAATGGATAGTTTTTTACTTTGCTGGGGCCCAAGATCCTTGTCAGATGCCATGTTTCTCAAAGACTACTCACCAGCAACTGTGCACCAAAGCATGCATGTACAACAGCCGTCTGATGCGCACACGGAAACACGCAAAGGGATGTGTATATGTATTTGTGTGTACACATACGTACGTGTGCACAAGCACTCACACACAAAGAGGCAGAGGTACACATACACGCACACATCCCTCCCTGCCCTGCCAAAGCAAGGCAGCGTGGCTGTTAAGCCCTAATACCCACCAAAAGAGGAAGAAGAAAAAAATAGAGACTAAGATGTACCCATGGGGAGAAAGGAGAAAAAAACTCCCTGAAATACAGTTTGACTCACAGTTTTAAAGGCGCGAGGTGGGCGGGTATGAAAAGACCTTCGTTAAGAGAGCACAAAGGAAGTCACTGGAACAGTTGGGCCTTGCTGGCTCCCACACAGAACAAACCCAGCCAGGATTCCAGACGATTAAAAAGGAGCTAATCTGATTAGAGAATTTTATATTTGGATTGATTTCCCAGTTCGCCAATAAATAGGAACAAATAACTTAAATCTCACCCCACAGCTCTGCTGCCAAAATTGCCCGGAATCTGCCAACCATTGAAACCAGGTTTTGGTGAGATGAATTTATCAGCAGCATAATCATCAGATGATCAATAAATATATGTGGCCAAGCCCTATCCTGGCAATGTGGAGATATCAAGATATCCCACCAGTTCCGGGCCTCTAGGAGCCTATTTCTAGGTGGAGAAATAACAAGTAGATAGAACAAGTGGCAGCCAGTAAAAAAAACATTTGTACCCCTTTACTATTTGGAAATTTAAAAAAAAAAAGAATAAGAAATAAAATCTGATGCCAAAAAGTAAAAAAAAAACCATAGCCAATAAATAGGTGTAAAATAGTGTTAAATTGACTGACAAAGACTGTAACTGTTGTACATATTCACAGAAGGGACAGGTAGGTAGAGGTGGAAGCGGGTTTTCCTTCACATGGCATATGAAGGACACGGCAGATTCGGATAAACAGAGGGAAAAACAGCATAACTGGTCAACATCCATTCTCTGTTTGGCTCATTATTCAGATATGGCCCCACGTGAGAAGGAGGAAAACGACCCAGCAGCATCCCCCAGACCTGACTGTCCCTTCCTATCTCTCCCCTACCCTTCTGATTCCCTAGCCAATGGGAGGCTTTCATGGAAGGAAAAGAGAGGAAAAGCTAAAATGTCCTTCACTTCCCAACCAAATTGGATAGTGCAATAAAAGAAGGGACCCAACTAATGAAATGTGATATGGTTCTGAATGGTTCCTTCCAAAACCCATCCCCATAGACTCACACATAGACCATGTCATTTGGAGTTAATCAGATGTCTTTGTAGATAATTAGAGCCAGGCCAGGATAGGGCGGAGGAAAAAAGCATTCCTACAATGTACATTTAACAATGTCACAGCTTTTGGAGGCTCTTTAATTGTTTTGATTTCTTTCCACTACCAAAATTGTCAAATTTCCTGAGAGGGCACGTCTACCCATTGGAAAACATCTGGATGAAAAAAGTATAAAAAGCTCAATCATCTCAGAGTTCCTTCACCATGATTTCAGGCATCTGGGTTTGGGTAACCATCCACAAGGCCTAGCCAATGTTTCTGCTGCTCACCCGAGCACTGGCACCCCTGCCAAGGAATAGCTCCTCTCTAGAAAGTTTCTTAGATCTCAGCATTTGGAGTTTTAGCTCCCCTGCTTGGTATCAGGCCAAGTTTTGCTCTGCGGGGCATTTTTGCATGGATCCACGATTCCCATGAATGTTTTCTATCATCTGGTGTTTCTTTTTTTTTTTTTTTTTGAGACGGAGCCTCAAACTATCCCCCTGGGTAGAGTGCCATGGCATCACGGCTCATAGCAACCTCCAACTCCTGGGCTCAAGC
>CAUYQV010086426.1:0-26151 GCA_963574575.1 Galagoides demidoff | reverse complement strand
CTGTGGTCCCAGCTACTTGGGAGGCAGAGGCAGGAGACTCGCTTGAGCCCAGGAGTTGGAGGTTGCTATGAGCTGTGATGCCATGGCACTCTACCCAGGGGGATAGCTTGAGGCTCTGTCTCAAAAAAAAAAAAAAAAAATCCCACCCATCTGCTAGGAGTAGTTGTTAGTCTAGGCAGCCATGTGCTTGGCTAAAGGTGGGAACAGATACTAGGAAGTAGGCAGCAGCCACTGCTACCTTTTTTATCCCAGAGCCTGGCTGGCCTTTCTCCCTTTGTGTGGGAGTCACTGATCAGCCTAAAAGCTCATCTTCACTGAGCATCAGGCTGTGGGTCCATTGGCTCTAGGAAAATTCTGAATTGGGTAAGATATCCCATGTTCCTCCTAATTGGGACCCTGTGGATAAGGTGTGGTGGGGAGGAGTCCTTCCCTGCCCCAAGTGGGCCCTGAGCCATCCCTACACAGCCACTGGGTGAGGAGGGTTTGCTTGAACTTTGCAGAACTCATTGAGAGTGCAATGTACCTGTATCGTGCCACGGGGGATCCCACCCTCTTGGAACTGGGAAGAGATGCTGTGGAATCCATTGAAAAAATCAGCAAGGTGGACTGCGGATTTGCAACAGTAAGTGTTTCCATGGACCCGCCCCTCCTGTCCCTGACCCTCCCATCCCCTGGCCTCTTTCCTTTTCTCTCCCCTCCCCTCCCTTTCCTTTGGGAATTCTAGAATATTAGCACTAGCGAGAACCTTGGAGATGTACATAATCTCTTTATTTTATAGATGAGGAAATTAAAGAGCTTTGCTAAAGATCACACAGCTAGGCTGGGTGCAGTGGCCCACATCTGTAATCCTAGCACTCTGGGAGGCTGAGGCAGGAAGTTTGCTTAAGCTCACGAGTTCCAGACCAACCTGAGCAAAACTAAAAATGAAAAACAGTCAGGAGGATCACTTGCGCCCAGAGTTCAAGGTCGCTATGAGCTATGATGCTACAGCACTCTACCCAAGACAACAGAGTGAAACTCTGTCTCAAAAAAAAAAAAAAATCATACAGCTAGTAGCAGTTAGGATTAGCTTTCAAGGGTCTTGACCCCAACACCCAGCATTAGAGATCCTTTGTCTTTGAACAGGTAACTTTACAAGGGTGAGATTTGTGAAGAGTTTTGTGAAAGGGCTTATAAAATGAATTCTAAGAAGGAATCCAGAGTCCCACAGCCCTAAATTCAAAGTTGGAGCTCCTTAACACAACAGTCCTACTAGTCTCGTGGGTATTTATTGAATGCCTTTTACATGGCAGGTGCTATGCTAAGCCCGAGGGTACATTCTTATAGGACCCAAACAGGCAAGATAAACAACCATTACAGAGTCATAAAAACCAAATATGTAAGATATTGTCTGGGCCGGCATGATGGCTCTCACCTATAATCCTAGCACTTAGGGAGACTGAGGCAGGAGGGTCTTTTGAGCTCAAGAATTCCAGACCAGTCTCAGTAAGAGCAAGACCCAGTCTCTATTAAAAATAGAAAAAAATTAGCCAGGCAGGTAGCAGGTGCCTATAATCCCAGCTACTCAGGAGGCCCAAGAGTTTCAGATTGCATCATTGAGCTATGATGATGCCACTGCACTCCAGCTCAAAGTGGAAAGTGAGGCACCACTACTCTCTCTCAAAGGAAAATTAAAAAAAAATTCCTTGAAAACCCTATAAAGTTTGTGTTAAGGTGTGAGATTTTTCAAAAACCAAAAAGTTGCTTTTGTAATGTGGTTATATTGTGTATAATAAATATGTAATGTATAGTAAGAAGTAAAATATACAAAAGAGCTGTCCAGAAAATATTCAGCCACATATTAAAAATAGATCCGTACATGGCTGGATACTTTCTGGACCACCCTGGTATATTTTTTAAGAGAAGACCTATGTGTTTAGGGGAAAAATAAAGCAATGACATATTTTCGTATCAAAAATGGTGTATTTTGTGAAAAGGCAAAGTGATAAGCCCACTGGAGCCTTCTTAGGAATGCTAGACTTATTTCCATGAAAGTGAAGCTCTTTGGAGGTCTTCCAAGGTGAATCATGGGAATAGGCGTCAGACCTTTGTCGAACAGAGCAAGAAAATAAGTCTGGTACATCAAGTCCATATTTGAGTCAGATTTTTTGTGTAACATGTCTGTTGAGAATTCATTCTTTAAAAGTGTATTGCTAATTCTGAGAAGCTGGAATAAAATGTTTATAGCCAGTAGTCTTACTCATCCATGCCTGTAGACTCAGTTGAAAATTTCTAAATAGGACTCCTTAGTTGTAGACAATAGCAGTAACTTGGTAACCACATTAATGCCCATCCAGGGAAGATTAGCTAAGTAAACAATGATGCATTTCTACAAGAGGATATTGCATTATTACAAGGGATGGATGATTAGGTCTATGGTTATAGACAGGAGATTGTCATATCATGTAGGAAGGCCCACGGGGACCTTTCCAATGAGACGGCATCTGAGCAGAGATCTGCAGGGAGAGGCAGCAAGCTATGAGGATATGGAGGTGGGTGCTCCAGGCTGAAGGAAGCACAAATACAAGGAAGCTGGGGTGGGAGCATAGGTGCTAACTGAAGGCAGGTGGGAGCTGCAGGAGCAAGGATTAGAGGGGTGGGAGCTGAGGACTGGGAAGAAGCAGGGGCTGGATCTAGTAGTCCACAGTAAGGACTTGCACCTTTAGCCTGCGTGAGATAGAGTGTCAACAGGGAGTTTTGAGTAGACAAGTGACAGGTAACATGAAGCTCTAGATAGACCACAGAGTTAAGGATGGAAGCCAGAGGCCCTCTTAGAAGCTGTTGTGATAATCCCGGTGAGAGGTGGTGATGGCTTGGCACAGAGTGAAAAGTTAAGCGATTTACCTAAAGGCCCTCAATTGCTTAGTGGCAGAGCAGGAATTCATATGGGTGTCGCCTGACCCTTATGCCCAAACTGTGATGCTGTTCTGACTTGCTTTCCTCTCCCACATGGCAGATCAAAGATCTTCGAGACCACAAGCTAGACAACCGCATGGAGTCCTTCTTCTTGGCTGAGACTGTGAAATACCTCTACCTGCTGTTTGATCCCACCAACTTCATCCACAACAATGGCTCCACCTTCGACACGGTCATCACCCCCTATGGGGAGTGCATCTTGGGGGCTGGGGGGTACATCTTCAACACAGAAGCTCACCCCATCGACCCTGCGGCCCTGCATTGTTGCCGGAGGCTGAAGGAAGAGCAGTGGGAAGTAGAAGACTTGATAAGGGAATTCTACTCTCTCAAACGGAGCAGGTCAAGATTTCAGAAAAAGACTGTGAGTTCAGGGCCATGGGAACCCCCAGTAGGGCCAGGAACATTCTCGTCACCTGAAAACTATGAGCAGATGAAGGAGAAGAAGCCTGCCAAGCAGAAAACCCCACTTCTCAGCTGCCCTAGCCAGCCCTTCACCTCAAAGTTGGCATTACTAGGGCAGGTTTTCCTAGACTCCTCATAACCACTGGATGATTTTTTAGTTTTTATTTTTTTGAGACTGAACTATAATAATAAATCTGCTTTTGGCTATTACATTTTGGTTATCGTGTTTTACATATTAGACCGCTTCATACGATTTCATTAAAACAAAGGGTTCGTGACTAACAACCATTGTGGATCTAGTTTATTTTTCTCATGCAGCTGGAGAAGCAACTAAACCCAAAGTTAGCTGACTTCAAAGACCCCAGGGGTTGGTAACTGAATTTCCTTTCCTTTTCTGGGATCTTTGGTGAGCAGGTTGTTGTAAATGTATTTCTTGGATAGTTCTTGCTCCAACCTGTGCGTCTGCCCTTTAATTCACCTGTCTATCCATCTGTCCTTCAAGGCAACAAAAATGTGTTAAGCACCTTCAGGTGCCAGCCACGGCCCTAGAAGTTCAGCAGTAAAAAAGGCAAACAAGTTTTTATTCTTGTGGCAACTAAATTCCAACAGAGAGTATATCAAAGAATATGTGACCAGTTCCATGAAGAAAATAGGGCACTGAGCTAGAAAATAATAGGATAGGGTGGTCAGGGAAGGCCTCCGTGAGGAGGTGAGTTTATAAACTGTTAATTATGTAAAATGTTAAAGTAAATAAAAATGATAGTAATCCCTCATGGGCTCATCACCCCATTTCAACAAACCCAGCTTCAAAGATGATAGACTCATGGCCAACTTTATGCCCGCACTGGACTGTTTAGACTCTTAAACATTTCATTCCTGGAAGTATTTCAAAGTGTATTCTCAAAGCACAGCTATAGAAATCAATAATTATTCCTTAGTATCTTCAAATGTCTAATTAAAGTTCAAGAATTCTTGGTTTAGCTTTTCTGCGCCGCTCAGGGAGGGCCCATACGGCGTTGTTTTGGATTCTCACCATAACTTAAAGGGAAATTCTCACAATGTCTGGAGCCTTGATGTCCTACAGATGAAGGAGGAGGATATCCTCAAATTCCTCGCAGCAGGAACCCACTTAGGTGGCACCAAGTGGAACAGTACATCTACAAAAGGAAAAGCGATGGCATCTACATCATAAATCTGAAGAGGACCTGGGAAAAACTTTTGGCAGCTCGGGCCATTATTGCCGTTGAAAACCCTGCTGATGTCAGTGTCACATCCTCCAGGAATACTGGCCAGCGAGCTATGCTGAAGTTTGCTGCTGCACTGGAGCCGTGCCTATTGCTGACCGCTTCACTCCTGGAACCTTCACTAACCAGATCCAGGCAGCCTTCCGGGAACCTCGTCTTCTAGTGGTTACTGATCCCAGGGCAGACCACAACCTCTCACAGGGGTGTCTTATGTTAACCTGCCTACCATTGCTGTGTGTAACACAGATTCTCCTCTGCGTTATGTGGACATCGCCATCCTATGCAGCAACAAGGGAACTCACTCAGGTCTGATGTGGTGGATGCTGGCCCGGGAAGTCCTCCGCATGCGTGGCACCATATCCCGTGAACATCTGTGAGAGGTCATGCCAGATCTCTATTTCTACAGAGATCCTGAAGAGGTTGAATAGGAAGAGCAGGCTTCTGCTGAGAAATCTGTGACCAAGGAGGAATTTCAGGGTGAACGGACTGCTCCAGCTCCTGAGTCTACTGCTACACAACCAGAGGTTGCAGACTGGTCAAAAGGCCTGCAGGTGCCCTCTGTGCCTATTCAGCAGGTCCCCATTGAAGACTGGAGCGCCCAGCCTGCCACTGAAGACTGGTCTGCAGCTCCCACTGCTCAGGCCACTGAGTGGGTAGGAACAACCACTGAGTGGTCTTAAGCTGTTCTTCCATAAGTTCTTAATTAAACAAGATGGAAATAAAGGTGGAGGAAAATAAACATCAGTTTAAAAAAAAAAAGAAGAAGAAAGTTTAAATGCCTGTGTCCCACTCCCCTGGGGTAACCACTGTCTTAGGACGTTTGCTTTCTATCTGATATACAGAATTATTTTTTCAAAAAAGAGACCATTACGCATACCCTCCATTTCACAATCCTCTTTTTAATGATAATAAATTGTCCATCTTTATGTGGTATTAAATATTGTCCTACTATATCAGATTATGTTAATTCCATTTTTATTGTAATATAAAATTATTGGAAAAGAGATGCAATCATTAGTGAACAAAGTCAGCAGGCAAGGGTCCTCCTCATCTCTATCCCAGCGTAATTTGTAATTCTTTGGTGGGAGTCCCTCAGACATTCTCCTGTGTTTGTTACTAACTCACGTATGTGGTATTTAAATAATTGCCTTGCATTGGGCATTGAGGTTAGGTGCACTGCTGTGGCTTGAAGCCCATTAGCAGCCAGTGACTAGGGAAACCTCCTGGTACTAAGGGCAGATTGTTTTCTCCCGGATAATCCCATCAGGGCGACCTACTGAGCAATGTCCCCAACTGTATGCTGGCAGTAAACACAGGAAGGAGTTCCCGGGGGCTATTTTCTTGTAAAGTCATGTTTGCTCTTACTTTTTACATTAATACAAATAATACACATTTACTGTAGAAAAATATTAAAATCCATATAAGCAAACTTAAGAAAATGAAAATCACCCAAATTATGGAAATATGCACTGCCCACATGTGGTGTTTGTAATGTTTACTGGGTGATTAGTCTGTGCCGTCCACACTGCTAAGCGGCAGGTATGAATCTGTATTGTCCTTTTTTTTTTTAACGGTGCTCCCCTGGCTTCCTAATTGCCCAAAGTCTCCTGGCTACAGGGTGGCTACACCATACCCAGGGACTCAGGACTCCAGCTTCCAAGCACCCCTCACCTTTTCCCACATATCTGCCTAGAGGTTTTTTTCTCTTCCAACACAGGATTTTGTAATCTGCTTTTTTCATTGAGAGATAAATCGTAACCATCTCCTGGTGCTGTTAAATATTCTTCATGGAATTTTGTTTTGTGAATCTATCATACTTAATTTAATTGGCAAATATGTGGGTTGTTTTAGATTTTTTAGCATCATAAACAAAGCCATGCTGAACATTTCTGTGGCTTAACCCTTGAGCACGTCTGCAGTTATTTCTTTCTATTTCTCTGTGTTCTTTAATGGCTCTCAGTGAGCCATTCTACCAATGGGCAAGAGGTTGGGGTGACCCTGAGTGGGGGAAGGAGCACTCGATGAGGTGTGCGCACCCAGTCTTGGCTGGACCCAGCTCAGCTTGAGGGTGATATCCTAGGCTAGGTAGGAGGCAGCAGTACAGCTTGTTCTTAAATGGTCTCTCAGCTGAGCTCAGAGAACCATTGAATAGCTGGAAGTTAGAAATGACCCGCCTCTGCAAATGACGCCCACGGAGACATATGGGTGCAGCCACCACAGCTTTGCAGACAGTTGAGTTAGAACAGGAACAAGAGTAAACCAGTCTGAAAAGAGTGGTGTCTTTGTCTGCAGCAGAAAGAGGAAGATGTAGTTCCTTCCTCTGTAGAGATGGATTCTGAATTTGGGGCAACTCCCAGAGGTGCCAGGGTTCTGCTCCTAGAAGCAGTCCTGGAGACGTTCCCCGGGGTAGAGAACAGTGGGGCCTAAGCTAGTCATTCTGGTGCACGTGGTGCTTGGCTGAGTCTTGGAAGACTAGTGCACAGGAAAGGGTTCCAGGCAGGTGAAAGATGAGCCCAGCCTGGTGGTGACAGACTGAAGGCAAAGGCTGCTTAGGACCTGATAGCCTCAACCTGCAAAGCAGAGATTAGGGACAGGGGTGGTGTGGGCATGGCTGGGAGTGATGAGAGTCTGCACTTCACCCTATGGGGACAGGACAATATCGTGATGAGGTTTGGGCCTCCCCTGACCTTTCCTCCCTCCCTCCCCTGAGTTCTCAAACATCCCAGAGCCCTTTCCCTGTGTCAGGCTGTGCTGGTGTTGGGTGAGGCAGGGAGGAGTATGTGGTCCTGGGCCCTGGAACCAGAGCCTTTGGAAGTTCTGTGGATGGGAAGGAGGCTGAGCAGGGTGCCCTGGAGGCCCAAAGAGATAAGGTTGCCCTGTGCCGGCCACCCCTAATAGGAGGTGGTGTGGGGGTGAGCTGGGCTCTAGAGCTGTGTGCGTGGCTACACACCCCAGCTCTGACTCTCCTCTGCTGTGTCATAGTGTTGCTGTATGTCATGGGAACAATGGTAAAAGAAAGAGGATTAAATGAGATAAGGTGCACAGTGCCCAGGGCGCAGCACCCCGAAGGAGCTCAGTGCACGTTGTTGCTACCGTCTGCAGCTCTGTCGGCAGGGCTGCCATGGAGCTGAGACCTGCTCCTCCTGCTCTCTTTGTGAGGCCCCTTTAAAATGTGGAAGGAGTCGCAGAGGCCCTGGCCAGGAGGTGAGGAAACCAGAGAGTAGACTGTAGCCTCCGTCTTTGCAAATGCCACCCCCAACCTCTTTGGAGGCCAGGTCCCTTGCTCCAAGCTGGGTTCTCTCCACTCTCCCAGGAAGTAGAGCTTGTGATTCCCCTGACATACTATGTGCAAGGTCCACACTACGCAGTGAGCATCCTGCCCCTGCTTCCTCGCGGCCCCTCATAAGGGGCTCTAGTACTGCCCTTTTGCCTGGAGGGGGGAGGCCAAGGCTCAGAGGTTTGGGGGTTGCACAGGCTCAGACAGTGGGCGGCAGGGCCAGTCTCCCTCGCCCTGTCTGGTCACAGTCTCTGGCTCATGACTGCTGTGCTGTGCTGTTCCACCCCCACCCCCTGCCTGGGGTCCCCTCGAATTCCTCCCTCCCTGAGGTTGCCCCACCTGGCCTGCCCTGGCCCTGTGTGGAGGTGAGCCCTGCAGCGCTCTCACAAGGCACCATTCATCCAGGCAGGCTGCTGATTAAAACCATGTGTGGTGTGGCCGGCCAAGGTGGCGGCAGCTCCGGAAGCCAGGCCTGGCCCGGGACCTGAGGGCCCTGAGAGGGCTGGGGGAGGAGTCTGGCTGACCCTCAGGCCTGTCAGGTTGGGGGTGCTGTAGGGCAGGACTGACCTCCCCCTACCATGTACACACACCAAGGGGACTCTCAGCTGAGACCTTGGCTCCTGGTCCCAAGCTGGGGAAGGCAGAGAGGGCCCCTCCAGGTGAGGGTGTGGAACCAGGCTTGGAATGCCTCAGGACCTTACAAAGCCCTTTCCAAAGCTGCCTGGGAAGGGCAGGCCCTGTCAACAGGGTTTGGTTACTAAGAATGTGTGTGTGTGTGTGTGTGTGTGTGCGCCTGTAAGCGTACATGCCTGCTTGCATGCACGTAGGCACATGTGTGCTGAAATCTATGAGCCCTTGGACTCATGATCACTAAAGGGGTTCCAAAGGAAAATTTGGTGCAGTGGTTAAGGCCATGGGTTCTTAACTTGGATCTGACTTCCACTTCTGCTTCCTGGGCTGTGTGACCAGAGACAAGCTGCCTAGCCTCTCTGAGCACCCCTTCTCATTTACCAAATGGCAGAGGCCCAGTCAGAGAAGCTGGGCAAAGGTAGAGCCATATTGGCTGGGATGGGCTTTTATTTTATTATATTATTTTTATAGCAGCTTCACTCGACCCAGACTGATCTCAGATGCCTGACCTCAAGAGATCCTCCTGCTTCGACCTCCCAAAGTCCTGGGATTATAGGCGTGAGCCTCTGTGCCAAGCCAGCAGTGGGCTTTTATTTATTTATTTTTATTTTTTATTTTTTTGAGACAGAGTCTCAGTATGTTGTCCTCAGTAGAGTGCCATGAAGTCACAGCTCACAGCAACCTCAAACTCTTGGATTTAAGAGATTCTTTTGCCTTAGCCTCCCAAGTAGCTGGGACTACAAGTGCCTGTCCCAACACCTGGCTATTTTTTGTTGTTGTTGCAATTGTCATTGCTGTTTAGCTGGCCACCACCCTTGGTGTATATGGCTGGTACTGTAACCACTGTGCTATGGGTACCAAGCCCAGCAGTGGGCTTTTAGATGCTTCTGGCTGGTCTTTCTGGCCCCCAGCCCCAGGGCCCCTAAGTTCTTTTGGCCCTCAGTCCTGACTTCTGAGTTGTGGCCTGTCAGGGAGGTGGGAGGGTGCTAAGCATGGGGTGTCTGGGTTTTCTCTGAGGCCTGAAGATGCCAGGTAGTGGGGGTAAGCAAGGGAGTGTTGGACCCCAGCCCAACATGAGGTGCAGCTGGATTAGCTACCCCCACCCAGGCCAAGAACAGAGTGGGGCATTGTTCATAGGGCCACCTCCTCTGGCACTGAGGCCTACAGGAAAGGGTGGGCAGGTGGGCCAGGCCATGGCCAGCAGTGACCACAGGCTTAGCTTAGCCAGGACCCTTTTGGGGTCCTGGTCTCCCATAAGGCATCCTGGTTTCCCAAGGAATGCATGTTCTACTGAGCAACTCAGGCCCTCTCTAGCCTGAGGCTGGGGAGAGAGATGGTTTGAAGGCATTTGGTCTTGACTAGGCAACTTTCATGGGATGTCCTCAGCACCTTCTCCCAAGAGTGGGACTAGCCCCCAAAATAGGAGCTCCCTGGAGCTAGGGGTCCCCGGACTCTATATTATACACCAAGGCCAGGTTTCCCAACATCGAATCTGAAAGAGCCCTGCCCCTCCTTACACTGAGGCCAGGAGGAAAGGGGTGCCATGTCATGCAGAGGCCATGAGCAGGAGTTTCCCTTCATGCTAGGCTGCTGAGGTAGTGGGAGAGAGGAGAAGGCTATTGTGAGAGGTATCCCAGAGTTGGTGTGGACTAGCCTCCAATTCCCCTCTATGTGACCTGGGTGGCCAACTCCGCTCTCTGAGCCTCTGTGTCATCCTAAAATAGAGAAGAGAATCTCACTGCAGGAGACTCTCTGAGCATTGAAAAGATGAGTTAGTGATGCAGAGCTTCAGGTGAAGCCTGGTTTAAACCCCAACTTTTCCCCTTGCCAGTTTTATGACCTTGGGCAAGTCACATTCTAGTAGGGAAAAAGAACAAAAAAATTTTTTTTTTCTGCATGGTATCATTGGGAAAACATATCGGCCAATATATAGTCATGGGCTTGCCATCATTTTTTTTTTAATTTTAATTTTTAGAGATGGGGTCTTGCAATGTTGGCCAGGCTGGTCTTCCACTCTTGAGTTCAAGCAGTCCTCCTGCTTCAGCCTCCTAAGTAGCTGGGACTATAAGCTTGTCATCACTTCTAGCACAAGTTGTGGTAGTTTTATGTGGCAACTTGGCTAGACTACGGCACCCAGATATTCAGTCAGATGCTGATCTAGGTGTTTCTGTGATGGTATCTTGTAGATGTGGTTAAAGTCCATAATCAGTTGACTAAATAAGGGAGATCACCCCAAATAATCCTGGGATTAATCTTGGACTGATTTAATCAGTTTAACAGCAGAGCTGATGTTTTCCTCAGAAAAGGATATTGCACCTATGGACACCAGGGTCAGCTGTGCTGTGCTCTAGAGTTCTAACCTGCCCTTCATGAGGGTTTGATTTGCTGTAACAGTCAGCGTTCTTCAGGGAAACAGAACCAAGAGGAGGGTGTGTGTGTGTATGTCTATTTTCATAAATATAAAAAGATTTGTTATAAGGAACTGACTTTTGAGATTATAGAGGCTGACCAGTCTTAAAATCTGCAGTTTGTAAGCTGGAGGCCGAAGAGAGCTGATGGTGTGATTCCACCAGTCTGAGTCAAGAGGTCTGAGAAGCAGGAGAGCTGATGTTTCAATTCAAATCCAAAGACATGAAAAAGCTGATGCCCCACTTTCAAGGCAGTCAGGCAAAAAGAACTTACTCGAGGGAGGGTCAGCCTTTTTATTCTCTTTAGGCTTTCAACTGATTAGGTGAGGCCACATTGGGGACTCAGTCCACTGACTCAAATATTAATCTCATCCCAAAACATCCTCGTAGAAACATCTAGAATAATGTTTGCCCACTGGGCACCCCACGGCCCATTCAGGTTGACACATAAAATTAACCACCACACCTATGCATTTCACACTTGCCTAGCCAGCCCCTATAATCATGTCAGCCAAGTCCTTGCAATGAAACTCTTACTATATGTCTCTTACTGGTGTGTTTTTCTGGCTGAACCCTGACTGAGACATAGCCAGCTATAGTAAGAGTAACAATAGATATGATTATCATCTTCTCTGAGAACCCCCTGGCAGTGGGGTCTGCTCATGGTAGGCAGGCTCTTGGCAAACACCCAGGAGTCTCATAAGGGCAGCAAAATTTTCTTCCATGACTCCAAAGGGGTCTAGGCATCAAGGACAAGTCCCTTCACAAGCGTTAGCATGACAGCCTCACATCCCTACCCAGCCTCACATCCCTACCCTACCCTGTGTGCTCCCAGACCACTCTCAGACTGGCTTCTCTGTGTGCCAAACAAACTGAAGAGGAAGCGCTCATCTAGGCCCATTGCATGCCAGGCACTTTACCGAATACTTCACCTATTAGCAAATTTAATTTTTACAATAGTTCTTTGAGGTGACTACTATAATTCTCCCCATTTCACAGAGGGGAAACTAAATCTCAGAGAAGCTCGTTTTGTGCCTAAGATGTCATACATGGAAGGTGGAAGAACAGGGGCCCAATGTATAAGACTCTCCCCACTACTGCCTTCCTGACAGCTCTGGGCTTGCCACTTCAAAACACTGCAAGAGCAATAGGGATGGGTTTGTTTCCCCCTTACAAGCTGGTAGTGTTGGTCTATAGGAGCTTTCATCTCAGTTTGAATTCCAAGTTTAACTCTGGAGCATCTGATTCATCTTTACATCTTGAGTATTTGGCATACAGTAGGTGTTTAATAAATACTGTCACATCTTTTTTTCCCCTGGGCCTTAGTTTTCTAAGTTATGTGATGGGAATCTCCTAATAAAGTCCTTAAGCTTTTTGTCCAATGAATTTTCTTTCTTTCTCATTTGCTCTTGCCATTTCCATCTGTATAAACGCTTCTTTCCTAATGCCATTCCCACTCCTTGTTGGATGTAAAGAGGGGAAAAAAAGGAGTATAAGAAAGGAAGGGAGAGACGTAGGACATAAAGAAGAAAAGGGCCGAGACAGATACTTTAATTAGAGGTTATAATCAGGGCAGTCAAGGAAAAGAAATAAAAGACATCTAAGTTGAAAAAAGAAGAACTAAAACTACCCCTGTTCACAGATGCAAAATCGTAAGTATAGAAAATCCTAAGGAATTCACTTAAAAACTATTAGAACTAATAAATCATTTCAGTTATGTTATAGAATACAAGATCAATATACAAAAATCAAGTCTAGCAGGGTGGTGCAAGCCCATAGTCCCAGCTACTTGGGAGACTAAGGCAGCAGGATCACTTCAGGCCAAGAGTTTGAGGCCAGCCTGAGCAACATAGAAAGTACCCACCTCTGAAAAAAAAAAATTGTTTTATATATATATATATATTTTTTGAGACAGTCTTACTTTGATGCCCTTGGTAGAGTACCATGGAATCATAGCTCATAGCGGGTGCCTGCCACAATACCCAGCTATTTTTTTAGAGACAGGGTCTTGCTCTTGCTCAGGCTGGTTTTGAACTCCTGAGCTCAGGCGATCCACCCCCCTCAGCCTCCCAAAGTGCCAGGATTACAGGCATGAGCCATCATGCCTGGCCTATTTTTCTATATATTCTTAATGAATTATCCAGAAATTAAATTAAGAAAACAATTCCATTCATAGTAGTATTAAAAAGAATAAAATACTTATAAATAAATTTACCCAAAGAAGTACATGTATAAAACTTACATTCTGAAAACTATAAAATTTGTTGACAGAAATTAAAGTTCTAAGTAAACAGAAAAAATGATAAATTCATAAACTGGAAGATTCAATTAGCATCATTAAGGTGGCAAGACTTACCACATTGACCTACAGATTCAAAACAATCTCTATCAAAATGCCAGCTGACATTTTTTGTAAAAACTGACAAGCTGATTCTAAAAATCATACAGAATTTCAAGAGCTCTAGAATAGCCAAAGCAATCCTGAAAAAGAAGATTAAGGTAAAAGGACTCATACTTCCAGATCACTGCAAAGCAACAGTGCCATTGTGGTACTGGCACAATATGTCTTGATGGAATAGAAATGAGGCCAGGAATAAACCCATCTGTGGTCAACTGATTTTTGACAAGGGTGTCAACACCATTCAGTGGGGGAAGAACAGTGTTTTCAACAGAAGAGAAGGGAAGGAGACAGCTTGGATTGGGGATCAAGCAGACTCTGAGCAAGTGACCGCATGCCTCTGAGCATGTGTTCTCTCATCTGTTAATGTGGGGAGAATGAGGGAGCGCTCATTTCACAGGCATAGACACTCAAGGTCTGCCCCCAACATGTGAAGTACTTGGCAGAGCCAGCCCCTCGGGCAAGTCTGTGAGGGCAGAGGAATGGTGGGAACAGAATGGCGCTAGTGAGAGTCAGGGTCTGGTGGTCCTTCCAAGTCCCTCCAGGGGCCTCTTTCCCTGGGAACGGGGAGGCTGGTGGGGCTTGAGTCTGCAGACTGGGCTTGGCGGAGTTCTGTGGGCTGGTAATAAATGAACAGGAAAGGAGATTCCATTACGCAGGAATGTCTGGGGAGGGGGTGGGGAAGAAGCCGGCTTCTCTCCTAGCACCAGCCAGGCCTGCAGTTTTGATTGATGTGCCTTGCACCATAGCAGCATGAGGCCTGGTAGAAGGAGGGCCCCTCGCTGGCCCCTCCTGGAGCTAGGCCAGCAGCCAGATGTTCTGGCCTTTGGGGAGCTAGAATGGGGCCAGGGGAGGCCAGCAGTGGGCCAGAGGGCAGCTGCCCAGATGTTGAGCCTTTCTGCCTCTTTTTCCTTAGCATCTGGGCTCAGGTGACCTTGGTTCCACTGCTGACCTTTGTCCAGGGGCCATGTCTCCCTGGGCTTTTACTATTCATAATTGAGGATGGGGGTCTTTGCCCACTCTAGACTGCTGGGAGAGGCATGTAGCTGCCTAGGAAAGGGCTTTCTGCTCTAAAGAAGAAAATGTTCCACCTGCCTAAGTGGTTCTTGTATTATTCTGGCCAGAGCCACAGGGAGAGGCCTGAGCAGGCCTGAGCTCTCCATGGAGGAGGGAAATCAGCTGAAGCCTGTGGATTTGTGATGTGGGGAGTGGGTCTCTGGGCTGCTTGGAGAAGTTTCCCTCTGTTAGGGTAGGCCTAAGGGGTGTGGCCAGATGGGCTTCCCAAGCACCACAGAGCTGTGGCCGAGCTGCACAGCACCTTCTCAGGCCTTCCCATGATTTTATTATTAAACACATTATAACTAGAAGAGAAGAGAAAAATGTACAGTGGAGCAACCAAAAAAGAATTAAATATCACCCCAGAAGTCCCCATGTAGAATGACTAACTGCTAACGTCAGCGTAACTTGCTCTATGTTTACACTTGGGGTCTACCTATATATTTATGCATGTAGACTTTTCAAAAATGTGGGCTCATTATATGTCTAGCTCTGTAAGTGGGCTTTCTTTACACAATAGCGGTCGCACACATCTGCCCGTGTTAGGAAATGTGGAGCCACAGCATCCTCCTTAGTGCTTTTTCATTGTGTAGCTGCCACGTGTTGTTGGGCTTTTAGGTGATTTTCAGAATCTCCATGATGCGGACAACGCAGCATCGAATCCCTTTGTACCTGCACCTTTGTGCACACGTGGAGTCTTTCCACAGGATGAACTTCAGCTCTGCTCATGTCTGTCTCCTAGGGGCTGCCCTTGATGTCCACTGGGCCCTGAGCCCACCTTTGAAGGAAACTGGCACTCTGGCCGGATGGGATCTGCCCGCAGGCCCAAAACACATCCTTCCCCATTGTTCCCTCTCTAGAGGACACCATGAAGTGGGGAGGTCCTGGAGTGGAATGGAGGGGACCTTGGCTGAGTCCCTGCCTGTGACTGGGGGAGCCAGGGTCACCATCCTCTTTAGTTCATATAGGGCAGCAGCTCCTGTGCAATCTACCCAGCAGCAGGGACTGCTGAGACTGTGGCAGGCATGAGGACAGGATGTCTGGGGCATGGACACGTGCCCCAGGCATAGGCCTGTGCAGTGACGAATGAGGTTCCTACTGACAGCCAAAGGAAGACCTGGCCAGGGCCAGAGCAGCTCAGCCCTGGAATGAGCTACTAAGGAAGAGCCTGCTATTCCTCCTTGGGGACAGGGATGTGGGGCATGATCTGCAATCACTCAGAGAAGGTTGGAGGAAGGGAATGGACTTGGAAGTGATCCCATGAGCCTTCCTGGATCCCAAGGAACCTGTCAACTGCATGGAGCTGGCACCTTTTGGGATATTCTCGTGCATACGCTTTCATTTAATTTGCACACAGACCTGTTCGTCAACTACTGCCAGCACACACACACACACAGGGAAGCCCGTACTTTCATTGTCTTACACAAGCATGACCACATACAGACATACAATAATAATATGATAGTTATAATACCCTGTTTGAGCATTTACTATGGGCCAGGCTTTTCCCGGGCATTGTCTAATCCTGCTGTTAGCTCCATTGTAAGGACAAGTGAAGTCTCTAGCCTAAGGTCACAGAGGTGCTGAGCAGAGGAGCCCTGTGTTTAGCACACTCTGCTCCCTCCCTGCACTGAGGCACACCCACCCCACCCCCAGCCTATGGTAGCCCAGTGTTCCCCACCAAAAATTCCTTCCCCCCCCTCCACCCCCCCCCCCTCCCTGCACCCAGCCCTTGGTACACAGTTGAACAGACTGGGCTTGTCTCAATTCAGGCAGCTGGAAACGCAATAAATCCAGGCTGTAAACCACCTTCTTGGCTTCCTGAGTAAAAAAAAAAAACAGAGTTTTTCCCAGACCCCACCCCATATCTCTTGAGTCTTTTCCCTCTTTCTCCCCCATGGTCCTTGCTCCCTCAAGCCAATCTTGAGGACCTATCTACTGTGTTCCTGGCTCTGAGTTCACTGCTGGGGCTGAGGTGGGGAAGGAAGCCCCTGTTCCTGTCCTCAGGGAACTGTCCAGTCACATGAGACCCAGACAGTAGACAGGGAGGCGTGAGTGGCAGAGCCAGGCCTAATAGCTGAGTCTCTGCCCAGGCCAGGGCGACCATCCATCCAGGGAGACAGCACAGGTCACATCAGGAAAGCTAATGGTTTCAGACGTTATGTGTGGTGTGTGTTGAGTTCTAGACACTCACTCAGCCTGGAAGACTGAGGGACTCAGAGCAGTGCTAACACTAATTCTCTCTCCAATATTGTGGGTGCGTATAAGTGTCAGGTGCTTTATATACAGCTCTTTTATCCCCGATAACCCAACGAGTAGAAACTATTATCATCTTTCCCCCATTTTACAGATTAAAAAACCAAGGCTTGCAGTCAGTCAAGACTCAAACCTACGTGTGTTTTCTCTAAAATCCCGGTTCTCCCAGCAGGCTATACTGCCTTGGGTAAGAAAGGGACTGGGGCACCCAGCAGATGAAGGCTTTGGCAGGGCGCTGGGATTTGAGCAGGCCCAAAAAAGGCTGGGAGGGGAGAGGTGGCCTTCCGGGAAGTGGGTGCTGTTTAAGCCAAGGTATGGAGGCAGAAATGTGTCTGGTAAATCCTAGGACCAGAGAGGGGATAGGGCAAGGGGATGGAGCTTACGGCTGAGTCGGATGAGGGCAGAGCTTAAGGCTGAGGGAGCGGCCAGAGATCTTAGCATCCTCAAATTCTTCCTTGGAAGAAGGATCAACAGGTAAGCCTGGACCACATATCCAAGTCTGCAGAACCCTTGGAGTCTGTGCCAGGATTGGCCCCAGAGGAGCCACTAGAGGTTCTAAGTTAGACAAAGGTCTCTGTGGGGTCATAAACCAGGCTCTGTGGAAGTAGAATCAAGAGGCCCTTAGTGGTTTTGCCACCCTTACAGAGGGACGCTGCCAGGGAGCCACTAGAGGTTCTAAATTAGACAAAGGTCTCTGTGGGGTCATAAACCAGGCTCTGTGGAAATAGAATCAAGAGGCCCCTAGTGGTTTTGCCACCCTCACAGAGGGACGCTGCCAGGGACCAGCATGAGTTGTGGGCTCTAAAGGTCCTCAGGACACAATGGCATCAAATTCCCTGGTGTATGGGGCAGTTAGAGGAGGCGAGTATCAGGCAGAGGCTGCCCTTGTCCTTAGCAGACCTGGTGGGGCTGGAAAATGGGGACAGGAGAAGAGAAACCCCATCCCTGCCTGTTATCTCTCTCTAGGAAGCTGACCATCCTGTGATGTGCTCAGTCAAGTCCCAAAGTCACTGAGCTTTGAATCAATCACAATGTACTAGAGCAGGGGTTCTCAACCTGTGGGTCGTGACCCCTTTGTAACAATGGAAATACATCGCACAATTAGGAAGGTTGAGAACCACTGTACCAGAACCTGTAAATGATTCAGGCAGGACACTCCTAAAGCACATCCTGTGGGCTCACTCCCCACTTCCATCCCCCTTCTTCTAGCTAAATGCCTCCTTATCCTTCAGGCATCAGTCCAGGTGACCCCTCCTCAGGGAAACCTGCCTGCCTTCATCCCCAGCATAAGCTGGAAATGTGGTCAAACTCCTCCAGAATAGCACTCTGAAAGTGGGGCTTCTGCTGTCATAGTTTGTACTTGTGTATTCATTATAGGATTATTTGATTGATACTGTGCCTACGAGTTGTTATTGTAGCTTCAAGTTCTGAGAGGGCAGGGAGCTATGTCTCTCATGTTCACTAGAATAGCCTCAGGCCCTGGAAATATCTGTTGAACAAATGGATGAATGGGTGGGCAAATGTATGTATGTATGTATGTATGGATGGATGGATGGATAGAAGGTGGATCAGAGATGCATGGATGAGTGAGTGCAAGAATGTGTAGATTAATAGATGGTGGGTAAGTAGGTGGATGAATAGACGAGAGTGGATGGATAGATGGGTGAGTAGATGGATGGGTGGTGGGTGGATGGATGGATGGATGGACAGCTGGATGTGTAGATGGAATTTTAGGATGTTAGAATGTTACTTATCATGAAACTTTTGAATCCTAAAGTCACATACTTTTTTTTTTTTTTTTGAGACGGAGCCTCAAGCTATCCCCCTGGGTAGAGTGCCATGGCATCACAGCTCATAGCAACCTCCAACTCCTGGGCTCAAGCGAGTCTCCTGCCTTAGCCTCCCAAGTAGCTGGGACCGCAGGCGCCCCCCACAACGCCCGGCCATTTTTTGGTTGCAGCCATCATTGTTCTTTGGCGGGCCCGGGCTGAGGATTCGAACCTGTCACCTTAGGTGTGCGTGGCTGGCGCCTTAGCTGATTGAGCCACAGGCTCCGAGCCAAGTCACATACTTTTTATTGATTATATCACTAAAATAAAGTATAGCTCAGCATTATAATTACCAAGAACAATTCCTTCTTAGGTGAGCAGGTAGTCTCTGGGAAGTAAAATAGATTTTTCTGAGGTCACATAGCAAATCAGGTGACCCCAAATCTCCATTTTCTTACCACTGTGTGAAACAGCCTCTGGGAAAGGGATCCAAATCCCGCCTTTCAGTCCTGTCTCTTCTGAGGTTTCTATGTGACCTGGAACAAGTTGTTGGGACTCCATTTTCTCTTCAAAGAAAAGGCTGGCTCTGAGGGCCAAAATCTAGCATTTCCCTTGCATTCCCAGGAAGGCTGGGCACACTGGGCTTTGTCAGGCCTAGTGAAGATTCCCTCTGCACCCTTCTTCAAAGCCAGTGGAGCTGCTGAGGTAGCACCAGGCCCTGGGCATGGAGTGAGGCCCCAGTGTTGGGGGAAGGAACAACTTCCCCCTCCCTTGAGCCAGCCTGACCCCTAGCCATGTCTCTACACATGATCTTCCTCTTTCTGAGTGCCACGGGGTGCAGGCTGTGGAAAGGAACATTAGTGAGTTTCTGGAGGCTCCACACACCCTGCCTGGACATTCCTCCCACCCCAACTCCTGCCACCCTAGCCCTAAGATCCCTGGGGGGGGGGGGTCTTGCTCTGGGGAGAGCTCCCTCAGAGCTGGGCTGTAGCTGCCTGTCCCGGCCCAGAGGAAGAGGGGCTCTGCTGTCAGCAAGGATGAACAGCCGCAGAGGAAGGCCAGTCTTAAGCGTGCTCCAAGCCCCAGACACAGGACTGGGCGACTCAGAGAGAAGGGGTCTCATTGGGAGAAGGCAAGAAGAACCATGCCATGTGACAGAGACGGGGAGTGGGGAACAGAGGAGACAAGAAGAGGCTAGGGTGAGGCTCCCAGGGGCCATAAAGTCAGGCTGAGGCCTTTGGATTTTATCCTGTACACAGTACAGAACCATTTTTTTTTTTTTTTAAGACAGAGCCTCAAGCTGTCGCCCTGGGTAGAGTGCTGTGACATCACTGCTCACAGCAACCTCCAACTCCTGGGCTTAAGCTATTCTCTTGCCTCAGTCTCCCAAGTAGCTGGGACTACAGGTGCCTGCAACAATGCCCGGCTATATATTTTTGTTGTTGTTGTTGCAGCCGTCATTGTTGTTTGGCAGGCCTGGGCTGGATTCGAACCCGCCAGCTCGGGTGTATGCAGCTGGTGCCTTGGTTGCTTGAGCATAAGCGCCGAGCCCCCCCCCAAGCCCTTTTTATAGACTTTTTACATTTGTTTGATAATAAAAAATTCATATAGCCCACTCATTATTAAAAAAACGAAAAGCAAACAGTAGAACCAAATGTTCAATAAAACATAAATTTCCCTCCCCCCTCTCAGGAACCTATTGAGAAGCAGCCCCTGTTGACAGGTCTTGTGTATCCTTGCAGAGACTGTCTGAGCTATACTGATTCAACATATCCACCCCCTTCCCTTATAAGGGCAGCTTGTTAAGCATACCATTCTCTGTTCCCAGGTGTGCTTTATAGACGCTTCCTCAGCAGCACATCTGCCTGTTGATTTTGCCCCCACTTCTTGTCCCATGTATGGACACTCCAGTCGTCACCAGTCCCAACAGATGGACATTGACATCATTTCCAGGCTTTTGCTTCCACAAATAATCCTGCAATGAACATATCTACCTTTGAGCATATGGGCTGGTGCACATGTTGGGGTAACTTCCTAGAAGTACTCCTGGCCAGAGGGCATGTGCAGTCAATTCAGCAGGTGTCACCACATTGCTACCTCGAAGGCTCTGAGACAGGGAATTGACAGTTCTGGTCAATTGCTGCTGATGCATATGGCAGATGGTCTTCAAATGAGGGTTCTTTCTGAGTCCCTGTGAGCCCTTCCCTGGCCCCTGCTCCTGTGCTCCCTGTACTGCTCTCTGGAGCCTGGGAGAGAGGGGCCCCAGGAGACCAGTTCTTTTGCTGTGGGGAGAGGTTCCCAGCTCACGGACCATGCAAGGATCCGCATCCTCTAGGGGTGGCTGCAAACAGCCTGGGAGAGGGGAATACAGGCTGCCGACAGCTGCAAGGAGCCGAGTTCAGCCAAAGCCCGCATAGAGGGCTGCCAAGAGTTTCTTCTGTTCATTTTTCCAAGTCTTGTGCTTTGGACTGGGGCAGAGTGTCATCCTCATGTTTCCTATTACTTTACAAGGCTCCCATCAAAGCGCCAGCCGCGCAGGCCCTTTGATGTCTGGGCTGGAGCCTGCCTCTGCCTTGGGGAGAAGCATCTTTGCTGAGGAGCAAGAGGGAGTGAAGCCTGAGATGGTCCCCACGCCTCTGCCCTGTGTGTTCCTCTGGCTCCACTCTGGCTGGGATCCAGGCCCCTGGAGGGGATGTGGAGGGAGAGCCAATGATTGGCCAAGCTAAAAGGCCTCTATGGCAGAGCCTAGGAGGTGGTGCAGAGATCCAGAGAGGGCAAGGGGGCTGCTCCAGGCCACACAGCAAATTGGTAGAGCATGCCAGCTCTGGTGGCATCAGATGCTGGGTGAAACTGCAGAAGAATTTCTGCCAGGGTCAAGGTGAGCCTGGCAGGCAGCTTTTGCTTCTGTTGGTCTCTCAGTTTCCCTACCTTACTTCTTAGAACTCTTTTGGGAATGATACCTTTCAGCTCAGGGTGGTAGTTATGTGCAGGTGTCTGTAGCCACCCTACTAGGGTGTAAATCCTGGGCTCTATGCCTTTTAGCTATGTGACCTGAGAAAGTTACTTAACACAGCTGAGCCTCTCTATCATTGGATAATGGCAATTCCCACCTTTGAGGGTCCCAGTGAGGGTGAAATGAGAGGATTCATGGAAAGGACTTAGTACAGTGCCTGACATCTGGAGAGTCTCAGGAAGAATGGCTCTTGCTGCTGCTGATGAAGAAGTAAGCAGAGAAGGGGCTGGTGCAGAATAGACATGCTGGCACACCTCCCTCCCTACCCCGGCTGGTTCTTCCCAGCAATCCGGGGAATTAGCTCCTTTTCTGCTCCCCTCTCAGTCCCCACCTCTCATTCCAAGGCTCTCTTCTGAGCCTCAGGGTTGGAGAAGATGGGGAAGAGAGGAGGAAAAGGTGCCAGGCATAGGGTGGGGGCACTGATGGTGTCTGGGCCGGAAGGTCTGGTAGGTGGGGAGGGGTGTCTGGAGGATGTGGCCCTGCAGCCCTGACTCCTGGAGACAGCCAGAATTGCGGGAGGGAATGGGGGGGGGGTGAGGGGGTGGGGGGTGGTGCAGATTCTTGGCAAAGCTGAAAAGGTTTGAATTTGACTTAGAAACACATTGAGAGGTCCCTGGCGGCTGCCTCCTCAGAAACAGCCTCTCTGAAGTCTAGCCCAGGCCAGGGAGGCTGTTTTGTATAAAGGGGCTCTGGGGACTTCAGTGATGGAGAATGGGCTGAAACCACTCCCCCAGAATTGCAACACTCACAGAAAGCCCCCACCACTTCCTGTAGGCCTGCCCTGGGGCTAGAGAATTCCAGTCATCTAGCAAGTGCAGGGCAAGGGACAGGGCAGGGGAAGGGGAGGAAGGGACCTGGAGCTCACTTGTGGGGAGAAGCACCATCTCGGATAGCCCCAGCCTTGGTCTCTTGGGCTCCACCTTCCTGCTTTTTGTCATATCTGTGTTTAGCCTGTGGTATTATTTACATAATGCTTTTTAATATTGATTCACTTTTTAAAACTTTAATATAATTATTTCAAAAGGAGCTTTATGTTGTTACTATAAAAAGAAGACTTGACTGTCTTGCATATCACTTGCCATACAGAGTAAACATATGAATAAAAGACAATAAAAACAGAATCATGTTGTTAAATTTTACCTAGCACCTGGGACTGGCTCACTCTCTGATAAAAAGGGAGGTTAACAAGTGTGAGAGCTGTGTCAAAGACAGGCCAGCACTCAACTAGGACTTTCTTCCTGATTAGACTTGCCAGATAAAATATAAGCTAGCCAGTTAAATTTTAGATAAATAATGAATAATTTTTTACTGTATGTCCCAAATATTGCATAGGCCCTACTTATACTAAAACAAAAACAAAAACAAAACAAAATAACCAGCTATTTGTTGTTTATCTGAAATTTAACTTTAACTGGGCATCCTGTATTCTTACTTCCTAAATCTGACAACCCTACTCTTGATGAATGAAAGAGTTTTTAAGAGTTTGGTTCTTTTTTTGAGACGGAGCCTCAAGCTATCCCCCTGGGTAGAGTGCCATGGCACCACAGCTCATAGCAACCTCCAACTGCTGGGCTCAAGCGAGTCTCCTGCCTCAGCCTCCCAAGTAGCTGGGACCACAGGCGCCCGGCACAACGCCCGGCCATTTTTTGGTTGCAGCCATCATTGTTGTTTGGCGGGCCGGGCTGGGGATTTGAACCCACCACCTTAGGTGTCCGTGGCTGGCGCCTTAGCCGATTGAGCCTTAGGCGCCGAGCCAGTTTTTAAGAGTTTTTAAAGGGGGTGGCGCCCATAGCTCTCAGTGGGCATGGCGCTGGCCACATACACCAAGGCTGGTGGGTTCAAACCCGGCCATGGCCTGCTAAAACAACAATGACAACTGCAACAAAAAAAATAGCCCGGCATTGTGGTGGGCGCCTGTAGTCCCTACTACTTGGGAAGCTGAGGCAAGAGAATCGCTTAAGCCTAAGAGTTTGAGGTTGTGAACTGTGATGGCATAGCACTCTACCAAGGGGGACAGCTTGAGACTCTGTCTCAAAAAAAAAAAAAAGAAGAGTTTTTAAAGGGATAATTTTCTCATTGTTAAGAGATCAGATGTTTCTATGTGGTGTCTCCAGGCTACCAAAAAAAAAAATCTTGCAAATGACTATTATGATTCAAGGTGGAATTAGACCAGTGAAGATTACTAGTGTGGGAATTTAGAGGAGGCAAGAGCATTCTAGTTGGGGGAAATTCTGAATGCTCTTCAGAGGAGAAAGAGGCATGGGGCTGGACCCTGGAGGTCAGTTAGTGTAAGGCAACAATCTGGAATTCTGAGTACCCTTCCTCTCATTGACCCATGGCCTAAGGGACAGAGGACACTCTTTGGTGGTAATGACTTGACCCTGCTATCGACAGGGACAGAGGAGCTTGTGTTGGAGTGACTGTGGTTTGTGAGCATGAGTGACTGTGTGTGTTTGCCCAAATCACACTCTCTCAGGATATAAAAGGGCTTTTGAAAGCATGTGTTCTAACATTTCCTCCCGCCACTGCTCACCTCACATGGGAATCTGTAACTGGTTTCCAGTGATGGAGTGCTCACTCCCTACCAAGGTATCTCTTTCCATCAGTGGGCAGCTTTGACTAGTAGAAAGCTCTTCCTTAGTGTCAATAGAAATCTACCTTCCTGGAGTGTCTCTTCACATTCACTTCTGCCTTCTAAACAATGCATTCCCCATCTTCTCCAAGACAAGTGTTCAGAGATTTGTCAGCTGTGATGATAACCCACTGGAAACCCAGTTCTTTGGATTGTGCCGCTTATGGTCTGGTCTCTAGCTTCCTCATTTACAGGGAAAGGGGCTTGGGACCCTAGCATTGGGTCATATCTGGGGTGGCCCTGCCATGTGTACTATCTTCAGGCAGGAAGAAAGAAAGAGATTGGTCATTGGAACTCTGGGAGTTGGGGTCAGGACAGAACCAGGACAGGCAGAGAAGGTCCTTTCTCATGGGTGCTCAGTCTGCAGGAGTTGCAGGAGGAAGCCTGGAGACTTGGATTCTGTGCCCCACACAGTAGCTAATTTGCTGTGTGACTTTAGGGAGTCTCCTCTCTTTTCTGGGCCCTACCTATATTTTATGTACTGTGAGTGGCTTGGCCTATTTCTACAGTAAAATCGTTTATGCCTGCTCTGGTTGGTCAGTGCTGGCTGGAATGCTGAGGCAGTGTCTGGATATGGAGAGAACATGGGCAGTATGTGTCCAGTGGACTAGTGATCTGGGAGCTGTGTAGGTACCTGTCATGGTCTTGGGACATGACAGCTCTGGCAGCATGTGACTCTGGAATGACAAAGCATCACAAAACGAGGTGGTCAGTGAAGTCAGATATGGGGGAGGGATGTCCCTGCCAGGTAGAGGGGGCTGCCCTGCATGGCTATGCTGACCCTGACACTGTCCTTCTCCAGCCTGCAGACAGTCAGATGGACACAGGCTAGGGATGCTCTGTGGAACCCTGTGCATCAGCCAGGACTCATGCTTGAAGGGGGTGTGGAGGGTAGCAGGGCAGGCTGGTTGGGTGGGACTGGACGAGTGCAGATGGTACTTCTCTGCCAGAGGGAGCATCATTAGGGAACAGAGACTCAGGGCAGAGCTGTGGGTTGGCTGCTGCAGAAAGGAGTTTTCTCCCATCTCTGCCTTGCAGGGCCAGGAGGCTAGAAGAGGGGAAAGCCCAGGCTGAGTCATTTTGAATCCCACAAGCTGGGAAGAATCCCTGAAAGTCCACCAGTTTTTCCCTCAACCTACAGATAGGTTTTCCTGACAGAAGACTAAATAATGGGTCTTACTACCTCCCTGGCCTCACTTTGCCCCTGGACCTGCTCTATCTCACTGTCTGGCCTTTGTCAGGTCCTATTTCTTCTCTGAGCCTCCATTTCCCCAACTGTAGGTGGAAGAATTTGTGTAGACCAGGAGTGTCCAACCTGCATCCTGTGGGCTGCATGCCGATTTTGTGAGGACTTTTCCTGCTTATCTGTGGTGGTGGATATTATGAAAAGTATGCATGAACACTTTTTTTGCTAATCAGCTTTCGTTAGTGTTTGTGTATTTAACGTGTGGCCTGAGACAACTCTTCTTCCAATATGTAACAGAGAAAAAAAAAAAGATTGCCCATCCCTGGGATGGTCACTAAAAGCCCTCCTAGGTCTCACATTTGAAGACTCCAAGTTCTCCATCAGCCTCAGTATGCTCTTACAGTTTACAGAGCATTTTCCCATTGACTCTTTAGTTTATTACTCAACAACCTGGTGAGTGGGCATGGGGAGCAGTATCCCTCCAATTATTTATGTATTTATTTTGTTTTTATTTATTTACTTTTTTGAAACAGAGTCTCAAGCTGTCACCCTGGGTAGAGTGCCATGACATCACAGCTCACAGCAACCTCAAACTCTTGGGCTTAAGTGATTCTCTTGCCTCAGCTTCCCAAGTAGCTGGGACTATAGGCGTCCACCACAATGCCCGGCTATTTTTTTGTTGCCATTGTCATTGTTGTTTAGCAGGCCCGGGCTGGGTTCGAACCCGCCAGCCTCGGTGTGTGTGGTTGGCACCCTAACCACTGAGCTATGGGCACTGAGCCTTTGTTTATTTATTTTGAAACTGAGTCTTACTCTGTTGCCCAGGCTAGAGTGCAGTAGCATGATCCTAGCTCATTGCAGTTCCATACTTCTGGGCTCAAGTGATCTTCTCACTTCAGCCTCTGGAGTAGCTGGGACTACAGAT
>CAUYQV010086424.1:0-41436 GCA_963574575.1 Galagoides demidoff | reverse complement strand
ACATCACAGCTCATAGCAACCTCCAACTCCTGGGCTCAAGAGAGTCTCCTGCCTCCGCCTCCCAAGTAGCTGGGACCACAGGCGCCCACCACAACGCCCGGCCATTTTTTGGTTGCAGGCATCATTGTTGTTTGGCGGGCCCGGGCTGGGGAGTCAAACCCGCCACCTTAGGTGTACGTGGCTGGCGCCTTAGCCGATTGAGCCACAGGCCCCGAGCCTTCACCATCATTCTTGAAGGATATTTCCAGTGGGCCATTGTTTCTATTGAGAAATTAGCTGTCAGTCTTGCGGCTGCTTTACAAGTAATCTCATCTCTTCCTCCCACTGCCCCCACTTTTAAGACTGTTACAAAGAATCTAAGAAGGGCCTTTATTTTCCTTAGAGTTCATGGGGCTTCTTGAAGTTGTGGCTTGATGTCTTTCATCAGTTTTGCGTTGTGTTAGCCATTATTTCTCCACATATTAATTCTAGATCATTTTTTTTCTTCATTTTAGTTCAATTCCACATATATTGGATAGTCTGACTATACATACATATATCTATTTTTCTTCTGTGTATTCTTTTTTTGTCTCATTGTGGTTCACTCTGGATATTTTCCTCTGATCTTTCAATCACCCTTTCTTTGTTTTTAATCTACAGTAAATCCCACCTATTGAGTTATTAATATTTACTACTTTTTTATTTTTAAATTTTCATTTATTTTTTAGTTTTCAATTCTCTGCTGAAATTCATAATCTTGTCCTTTACCCTCTTGAATATATCAGCAGAGTTATTTGAAAGTCTAGGTATTAATACCACATAACTAGTGGTCCTGTGAGTCAGCTTCTATTGTCATTTCTGCTGGCTTCATCCTGTGTCATTTTATCTCCTCAGTGCCTTGTTACTTTTTATTGTAGCCATTTTATTTATAAACTGTAGAATAATCTGAGGTCAAATCTCTTCCAGAGATGATCTTTCTACCTGGTCCCTAGGGGCACTAGCAATCTAGGATTCACTTCAATCCAGGTGAATGAGTTTGCTCTGGCTGCTGTAACAAAATATCACAGACTGGGTAGCTTAAACAACAGAAAGTTATTTTCTCCCAATTCTGGAAGTTAAAACTCCTGGGTCAAGGTGCCAGCAGCATCAGTTTCTTCTGGAGGTTCTCTTTGGATTGAAGATGTCTATCTTCTCCTGCCCATGTCTCCGCCTGCTCTTCCTCCAGGTGTGTCTGTGTCCTTCTTTTTTCTCCTTAGAGGGACCCCAGTCACTCTAGATTAGGGTGCACCATCAGGACTTCATTTTAACTTAATAATCTCTTTAAAACTCTATCTCTAAATACTGTCACATTCTGAGATACTGGGCGCTAAGGACTTCAACATGTGGTTTTTAGGCTTGACACAATTCAGCCCCTAATAATGTGTGAATGAGATGACGCAAAGCCAGGTTCGTACGTGGAGGATGCTGTGTACCCCCTACATCACTGCTGGAGTCCTCCAGGATTCCAACACAGAGCCATGGAGTTTCCCAGGGTGCCTAGTGTTGGGTGGTCTCTAGAATTCAAGTCCTTATTCCCTTAGTTTCATGAATTCTCAAAATGCTACTCAGGCTTATAATCTCTTTCTGCCATCAGGAAATTCTCCAGGAGGAAAAGTTTATTTTTATATTTGTTTATTCATAGAGTCTGCTCTAGTAAATATTCAGCAACATGTTGGCCCTCTGATAGCTCTAAGTAGATTTTATAATATATTTTATCCATATTTTCTAGGTCTCTTCCGTAGAACGATTGGCACATTTCTTTTTATTGTCAAGGGGAAGAGATTTCCTTTGGAAATGTGTATGTGTTTAAACAAACAAGGTTGTATATATGACTTTATTTTTATTATAAAATGTTTATTATGAAAAATGTAGGGACTAGAAAGATGTTTACACAGAAAGTAAATGGCCCTTTTTTCTGTTCCCCACTCTTCCACTAATCCCACTCCCTGGAGGTGACAACTGTTCGGAGATCATTTTCTGTACACTTAACATATGTGCATAAAATACGGGTCTCTTCTAGTATGTGGCATCAGATGTAGCTTATGCTTCTTTAATATATCTTGTCCTTCTATGTTAGTTCATATAGATCAGTCTTTCTTCTTAATTTCTGTATAGAATACTAATACAAACACATCATCATTTATTTACCCATTGCTGTATTGATAAATATTGAGATTCTCTTCAGCGTTTTGCTATTTCTCACAGTCTTGTAATGACCACCCTGGTGCACGCATTGGCAGGCACATGGTAAATGTTAACAGGTGGCAGCATGTACGAATTTGATAGTTACACATTTCTCCCCCAAACACTTTATACCCTTGGGGAAAAAAATGTATGAAAATGCCCAATCCACAGTACCCTCAAAAACTCCTAAAATCCCTGAATATTATGAGCATCTTTTCCTGTTATTGGTGATTTTTCTTTTTCTATCAATTGCTTGCTTATGGCCTTTGGAGTTTTTACTATTTAAGGCCTGGTTTTCTTAATTTTATCAGTTATTTAATATTTACAATAGCATTTTATAAGAAGATGCCAAACCTGCTGTCTGGTTTTAATTTTTGTGATGTATTTTACAGTTCAGTACTTTAAATTTTTATGTGATTAAATCTATCAATTTGTTATATCCTTTTGTGTTCAAAATTATCATCACCTTTGTGCATTGTCTTATTAGATATTAATTGTAGAATCATCAATATAAATTTCATTTTTAAATCTTATAGGTATTGCACTCAATGTGGGTGAATTGTCTTCCTTAAACTACTGACTCTCTCCAATAAAACTGTAGCTTTACATTTATTCAGGTAAATTTTTTCAGAAAATATTTATAGTTCTTGAGATAAGCACTACAGTCCTACATGGATTTGGTTCTATATATGTGAAAGATTTTAGTATTATGTATTTTCTAAATCTTTATAGGCCAATGTGAGTTTTACTTGGTTTTGTTTTCTTATAGAGACACTTTTACAGTTGAGAAATTTTCTTCTGTTTTGTTTATTACAAATTTTATCAAGAATTGGCACTTAATTATATTAAATACTTCTTTGGAATCTTTTGGGATGTTTTTTTTTTACTCTTTTAATTTGTTAATTCAGTGATTTGCTAATAGAAATTATTTAATACTTGACCATTCTAGCATTCCTAAGATCAAACAATTTGATAAAGATTTTTATTGTATTATAAAACATTATTAGATACTATTTGTCAACATTTAGAAAGATTTTTATATTATTTAATAAATAAAATTTATTCATAATTATTTCTCAATTTTTCCTTCTCTTTGCCTAGATTATACAAGCCTCATGGTCTGAAGTAAAAAAATTTTTATCTATGTCTCAGCTATGAAACAGTATAAATTGCAAGGCATTATTGTTGATTATATGACATTTTGTTATTATTTTTGGTTTATCTTTTCTGAACAATTTGTGTTGGAACTGTTTTTGTCACCAAATACATCTCTGTGTTTCAATGTGGAAATTTAATTCATTCACATTTATTGTGAATGAAGAAACACTGGAATCTATTTTTGGCATCCGATTTTCTTTTCTCTCTACCATGTTTGCTTGGAGTCCCCCTCATTCTTTGTTTTTAGATTTGAGTAATCGAATTTTGTGTTTTTTTCTTTCCTTTAAGGGTTTTATAATTATCTATATACCCTTTTATGGCTACCCTTTAAATTTTATAACACACATTTTATTTTTGTCAATATTTAGGGTTATTAGTAGTATTATAATCTCCCCTTGAAAAAATAACACGTTTTTACTTCTTTTTCTATATACCCTGCTACTTCCTTTATTAGTTTCATATTGTTGCTTTTAAAAAAAACTATACATCAATTACATAGTTATAGCTATAAAATTTTATGTTTGCTTGTTTATTGTGAATCACTGTTTCTTTTCTCATATATTGTTTTTGAATTGTGTTTGGATTGGCATATCAAGGAAGTTACATGAGTGGTTATGTTTTTGAGTGCATGCATGAGAAAGAGAATTTAACTCTTTCACTGCATCCAAATTTAGCTAAAGTACAATCCATAATTCAAAATAATTTTCTTTACAAATGTTTCATTGTTCTCTGGAATCTAGAAAAGTCTGATATAAATCCATTTCTTGTGCCTTTCTAGGGGAAATATATTTTCCTTTCTGAAAGTTTTTAGGATTTTCTTTTGTCATTGTCCTGAAACTTGGTATGGTGCCTTTTTTATTTGTTCAACTTGTCTCTTGGGGATAATTTTCTATTTAAAATTTCATGTTTTTGTTCAGCTATCTACAATACTTTTTTATTTTTCTTTTGTTAATTGATCTTCTCAATTGTCTCTAATGCCCTGAAATTGCTGTTCATATGTGTCTTTACAGCCTAACTCAAACTTCCCTGTCTATCTTTAATAAGAATATGTGATTACATTTAGGGCATACCCCAGTAATCCAGGACAAACTCTGCCTCTCAGGATCTTTAATATATTCTGGTTTTTGGCACATAAACTAATATTCAACTTTCTTCCCAATAAGATAATATTCATAGGTTCCATGGATTAAGAAGTGGATTAGTCTGGGCGGAAAGAGGGCAGTTTTCAGCCTACCACAGTGGGGTAATGACAGTTGAAAATAGTGTACATTCCACATCACACTTGCTCTTCTTTATATTAAAATCCATTGACTCATTGGATTACCTAGGCTAGCTCTTATGCTCAGTTCTATAATTCATGGGCATATGGAAAAATAACATGAGATGTGTGATATATAAAGCATTTTCTAAATGGCATCATGGAAAGAATGCAGAGTCTATATTTTATATTTTAGATTCCAGAATCAGACCCTGGAATGATAGCCAGAGCTCTGCCATGTATTTACTCAGGGACCTTGGTCTTTTCATTTATAAAGTAAAGATCCCTATCTTACAAGTTTGTGTCATAATTAAATGAAAATGACTGACATGCTGCCCAGCTCATGGTAAGATTCAGCTTCCTGTTTCTTCTCTACTAAAAAAAAGGTTTTGTACACACAGTCTATGGCTAAAAGATGTTAAGATGCAGATAAGCTTAGATCAGCAGTTTTTATTTCAAGCAAGAAGGACAAACATAGATAATAACTATTTAAATAATTAATAGACTGGAACAAACCATTCACTGGTGCTATGCATGGAAAATAAGAATTTTCTGCTAGGACCTAATTTGTGCCCTCAGTTAATATGTTTTTACCTTCTTTGTTCCTGGGAAGATTAAGGGTATTATGCAAAAAAAGGACTAGTCAGGGGCTAGAAAAGTGTAGACTAATAAATTATAGTTATTGCTCCTAAAGTTATTGTCATTTACTTGTATTCTAGAACATACTACTGGTAGTATTACTTTTCATGTATAAAAGCAAATGAAAGTGTGATTCAGAAGACTACTAAATACCCCTGAGTTCATTCCATAGTAGCTCTATTTCCTTTTACATCTCTGGTTAAATGGCTTCATTCATTATTAGTTCTGGAGACTGGTAACCTTAGGTTTATGGATCTAACTGCTAGGTGGCCCTTTTACCCATGACCTCTTACATAATCACAGACAGATAATCTCATGTCAGGCAGAGGTTTCATAACTGGGGACTTTGACCCAAAGGAAGGGTGATGAGGAGCTGCTCTTAGTGTTTAAAATAACCCCCTACTCTACTTCCACCACTAAATTGGCAGTGTTCCCCACAGCCTCATTCCCCGTCTTCCTCTCTGGTGGTGGGGTTCCTCTGGGGAATCTTGCACAGTTCTGTTCCATTCTACAACCTTCAAATACATAACTCCATCTCATTCTTTTATCCTCTCCTTCTCCCTGTTTCCTGTCTCAGGCCAATAGCCTTTAGCTTACTCAGGCAAAGAACTGGTTCTCTTGACCTGGCACATGGCGGGGCTTCCCTTGAGCTGGTCACTACAGGCTTATTTCTGTTTCTGTACCCAGTGGTGCAGTCCCAGTTTCTACTACTGATCTCTCTTGTCCTCCAGCAGACACCCTTTTAGACAAAATGCCTTTTAAAACCATCTCAGGCCAACATTCTTAGGATGCATGTGGATTCCATACCTGTTTCCCAGTATCTCCATACCTTTGGCCCTCTGTCAGTGGAAAATGTATTTCTCTCCAGATTCAGCCTCTACTCTTGGCCCCATGAGCAGGATCAGACAGGAATTCTCTCTCTCCCTCTCCCTCTGATATTCTCTGGCATATCAGAGATACGGGTCAGGTGTGAATCCATAATGCCTGACAAATGCAGGAAAGAATCTGCCCCCTACTAGACATGAGGTGAGGACACAACCATCCCATGTCCCTCACCCTCCTGTGTGGGTTAGGAGTCAGATTTCTGCACAAAGAAATTTTCACAAAATATTCTCCATTCTCCAACAAACTTACCCTCTTACAACCTTAGTCTAGGTGCATTATTTGACTACTTCTACAAACCCTCTTAACTTTGGAACATACTAGCTACTGTTTTTATGCCTTAGCCACAAGCTAGAAGGGATATTTCTGATTTTGACATTCAGTTTTTGTAAAGTAAAGGACATTCACCAAGTAAACATCACATTTCTCTCTCTGGCACAGCATGTTACCATCTTATGCCAATAAAGGTAAAATTCTGGCCCTATTGTACTTGTGAATTTACATGTAATGAGACTCATTTGACTCTGGGTCATGCAAGTAGACTTCTTTCTTTGTAAGCAGCAATATTCATTTTGAATATTTCACAGTTTTACCAAATAATGGGACAGAAATAAATGGGGCTGGATAAATAAATAACTGAGTTAATTATGGACTTGTTCATTTTAAAGAAACATGAAATCATGAAGGGTTATAAATAGCAGGGTAATTGTTCCAGATCTTAACTCATGGAATATAGAACTTAGAAAATCGAGGCTTTGTGAGTTTGCATAATTCATTTGCAAATGAAGTGACTACTGTTGGTCCCAGCCTCATTCTCTCTATCTCTGCCTTCCCTCTCCCAGTCCTCAGGTTTCCTTTCACCAGGCTCACACTGTCAGCTCCGCCCCCAGCTGAGGAAGGCATTAGCTGCCCACTGCTGTTGTAACAAATTGCTACAAATTTAGTACCTAAAAAAACACAAATTTATTCCCTGGCAAATCTGGAGGTCAGAAGTTCAAAATAAGTAAAGGCAAGTCCCCCTGTCGAGGCTCTAGGGGAGAGTCTATTTTCTTGCATTTTTCAACTTCCAGAGGCTCCTTACACTTCCTGTCTCCTGACTCCTTGCTGATTTCAAAATCAGCAGTGGCCAACCAAGTCTTTCTCACAAGGCAGAATTCTGGTCTGTGCTTCTGTAGCTGCATCTCATTCTCCACATCTGACTCTTCTGCCTCCATCTTATACTTTTAAAGACCCTTGTGATTATATAGAACCCACCTGCATAATTCAAGGGATCTCCAGGACGAGGATAAGCAACAGTAATGCCATCTGCAGCCTTACTGCCCCTTTGCCATGCCACAACATGTTAACGGATTCTGGGGATTAGAACTTGGACAATTTGGGGTAGAATATTATTCTGCCTACCTTGCAGGAAGTCATCCCAACTGCAGCAGACGTTGCCTAACTCTCTCTTTGTCCTCCTCCCCGTCCTCAGGAACCTGGTGTCTATTACTGTGGCTGCTAGTCTGACCCTGTCCTGGTAGCTGATATCTACTCAGTAATCCCTTCTGATAAAGAACTTTCTAGGCCTGTTTTTGCAAATGCAAGCTTTATTGGAACATGTAGCTATGCCCATTTGTTTCCACAATGTCTATGTGTGCCCTTGTGCTACAACAGCAAAGTTGAGTAGTTACAACAGAGACAGTGTGTCCTCCAAAGGATACTTAGCATCAGGCCCTCAGAAAAAATAAAGTTTATTGACCCCTATATAGAGTGTTGCCCTCTTTCTGATTTATCCTCACTCCCACATTGTAGCCTTTTCTGGCCCTTACTGAAAGCCAAGTGTGTGCACCAGGGCCTCGTCCCTTTGGTGGACTCTGAACTTTGCATTTTATTCCTCCAGCCCTGTTAGTCTGCCAAAAGCTCTGACCAATTTTTCACCCTCTAGACCAATGGTTCCCAACCTTCCTAATGCTGCAAAGTATTTTCATTGTTAAAAAGGGATCATGACCCACAGGTTGAGAACCGTTGCTCTAGACTGATATTTTTTCAGAATTAACAACTGTATTAAAAAGAAAAGCAGGGTCAAATGGAGGATATGTTTCTTCCCCAGATCTGGGTTCCTGCAAATCCCTTCTGTTTTAATAGTTTTTGAAGTCTTCACACACAGTTTTTATCTTGCCTAGCTTTTCTAGTTGTTTTCAGCAATAGGACTGATCCAAGCAACCTAGTCCACCATTACCAAAAGAATGTTTTTAGTGCTATTGTTGCATTTTGTGAGCTCCAAATCCCTGTTTTATTATTCATATCCCTCTATATCGTGGTATGTTGTCTTTTGGGTTTACCTTATGATTTCTTCCTAGCTTTTGTTATTTCTTACAGACTATGCCTTCTTGCTTTCTAATGAGGAAGGAAAGTTTTAGAAATATTCTTCTCAATCCTACAGTTAATTATTTTTTCAGGCAAGCTTATCCTTGACTATTCACAATAACATTTCTTTCTCATCATTGTACAGCACTGGCTGCTCTCAGCCTCTCTCTTCAGAGGAATAGCAAATCTGCTTATTAGGTTTGTCCTCAAGGAAAGGAGAGGGCAAGTAGAGGCATAATCTCCATTTCAATTCAAATTTTCCAGCAATTTATCCCATCTCCTGGTGCATCTTTGCTTTATTCATATGAAATATCTCCTCTTGCTTCCTCTTTCTGATTCTGACCTGAATGAGTCCTCTAAGAATTCCTTCTAGGGCTTTTACTGCAATGAAAGTTCTTATATCTCTCACTGATAAAATCAAGTTGTCAACCCACCCAGGAAGGATCCTTTTCCTGAAAGCATGTCCCTCCCAGGAAATAGTGAATGGACCAATCCAGAGATCCCTAACCTTGTCCCACCTACCTGCCCAGGTAAAGCTATGGACAGACCAATTCTGACTGCCCTAACCCTTTAAACCCCTGTCCACCACAGCCCACATGTGGATTTCTCCCTAGTTAGGAATCTCACCCCCCCCTGCACTCCAGATGGAATAAAAGCCACTTTCATTGCACAAATTGGATCTCCATCTTCTTTTCATCTCGTGCCTGGGAATGATTTTTATCTTTGGGTTCGGAATCAGTCATTCACTTCTTACCTTGCTCCTAGTTACTTTTTATTAATAAATATACAAAAATGCAATGTTTGGGCCATTTCCTGAAGAAGGACTGATGACCAAGGATGGTTCATAGGTTGTTTTGTTGTTGTTGTTGTTTTTCTTTTGTTAGTATTATCACTGGTTTTCTGTTTCAGGAAATGTACAAAGTTTCTTCTTAACTTCTCATATTGGTTCTGTTTCAAGAGATGAAGCTCAAGTAGATTTTTCCTTCACCTTACACTGTGTGCCTTAGTGGAAATTTTTCTCATGTTCTTGTATTATATTACCCATCAGTTGGAGGTTTTTTTAAATTGCCTTGAAACTTATTTTATATAATTATGCTTCTGGTTGAGGAGTTTATTTGGAAACTGTGAATTCAAAGTCGGTGTCTACTACCAGTAACAGTTCCGTAGAATTAAAACCTGCAATTTTCCAGGGACTGGGTCATTCCCTTCATTCCAAAGAGTTAAATGCCTTTCCTAAATATTCTATTCAGGCTTTTTAGATTCAAAGAATATGACATGGTTTGTGATATAAGCCACAAAAAATGTAAACTGATATCAGTGTAAGTAATGGGCATGAATTAAACTTAATTTTCTTAAAAATTACTGATTGGTGGCTTGGGATCCAGGAAGGTGGCACAGTAGAGAATTGCTTCTTGTTTTATAAGAAGTACTAATGAGTTCCAAAAGAAGCAATGAAGTAACCACACTAGACACTTGCTACTTTGTAGAACCACATTTGGATGTCTGGGCATCTAATAGATAAACAATGTTGTACAGTGAAAAGAATCTGAAAGACCCGGATTTACTCCTTTCTCCTCTGCTTAAAACTCTGGGACCTTGAGCAAAGCACTATCTCCAAACCTCTTCTTCCTCTTCCATGAAATGAGAACAACAATAACGACACAACCTGACCTATTTGACTTGTTCATTGAGATAACAAATTGGCACAAGATATGGAAGAACTTAGTCAATAATTACGCCCTATTTAAGTCATACTTACTTTTGAAACTATTTCAGAATGAAAATTGAAAACTATTACTTGCTAAGGTTAAATCTGAATGACTAGTACTACTTTCAATCTCTAATCATTCAATCATTCCAGAATTACCGTAGAAAAATCTTTAATACTTATTTTCTCTGTGATAACAAGAGTATTCCAGAGTAAACAGAGAAGCCTCTGAGGGATGGAGCTAGTTTAAGCTTTAAAAGTATTTTTCAGACAGGTGGATCCATCCTCTCTTCCAGTAACATCACACATCAGCTTTTAGCACATCTCTCAGCTTCAGATGCCAAATCTCTAAATCTTAAAGCAACTAAGGAGAAGTTCAGACCAAAACATTAAGGTTACAACAAAATAGCTAAGAACTAAAACCATAAGAAATCAACTTCAGATTTTTATTTCCAATTATATTCAAAGGAATCTCATGCTAGGCTACACAGTATGTTAGGAAGTTTTTTTACCCCCTTACTGGGGAATTGGAAACATGCATTCTTTCTGCCAATGAAAAAGACTCAACTCTGAAAATACGGTTCATGGTTAAAATAGCAGAAGAGCAGATTGAAGTGGGAGATTAGCTCACTAGAATTGAGGATTTTTTTCTGTATGTCTTTCAGAAGGAAATATCACTGTTCCAAGTGCAAGATTTTAATAATTTGCATACACAGAAAAGGAGAGGGAAGGTATTCCTGAAAAAGTTGTTAGTGTACTAATAGCATCAAAACTGAAAAAATATAGTTGATTTCTTCTAATAACATTGTTAAAATCATAGTAGATTGTTACTTTGAAATACAAATTCATTTATAATATACCTTTAAAATGTAGCATAACCCTATTCTGTCAAAATATGTGAGAAATTATTTTTAATTAGGAAAAAATTATAAATCTTAACCGTTTTTACAAGCAATCGTAGTTGTAAACGTGCTTAAAGTGTAATAGTATGAAAATTAAGAGCAAAAAATTTGCAATTTCTATATTTTCTCCTAAATTTCATCATGTATATAGAGAAGATTCATTTGAGCCTATAAAAAATGAATTATTGTTACAAAATCTTTTACTATTTATATTCTTATTTTCAATATTGTTTATTATTAGATGGCTTTCCTGGACAACAATGAATGTATGATAAAAATTTTACATAATTAGAAAGTACAGAAGAGGAATACAACAAAATTATTCATAATCTTACTATCCAGAAATAATTGCTGTTTAATATTTTTAGTTTTTTCTTGGTATGCAACTATCTATATTTACACACATGCACACATAATAAGATTTTTACATAATAAGATTATGTAAGATTATAATCTTACATAACAAGATTCTGTAAGATTATAATCTTACATAATAAGATTTTTTTAGTTTAATGATTTGACTTTTTAAAAAAGTTTTGTGAACATTATTCATATAATTAAATATTTATTAAAAATTTGTGAGGAATCTTTCTAAAAGCAGAGTATGAGTGTCTTAACTCAATAACTAAGAAAATGACATGAAGGTTATGTTAACCAGCTTGATGAGAGTATTTCAAAATGTATATGAAAAAAGCACACTGTACCCCATGATTGCATTAATGTACATAGTTATGCTATAAGAAATTTTAAAAAAAGAATAAAAAAATTTGTGAGGAACATATCATCATATAAATACGGTACTTAAGTAATCCTTTATTATTGCACATTTAACTTGTTTTCAAGGTTTTCTGGTTATAAATAATGCTATGGCTATGACTAGCGTTCATATACCTCAATCTTTACAATCAGCTTTAATTTATTCCAAGTTTCCTTAAACTGTTAGTATTAAACCAAAAGGTACGAACGGAAAGGTCATACTAATTTCCACTTCTATAACAGGAAGTTACTTTTTAAGCCACCTCTACCATTACATTTAAATGTTTTTAAAGTATTTATTTATTGATCAGTAAAATGGTAATTATTATTTTAATATTTATTAATAAAGATAAGCTATTTCTGGGCAAATAATATCTTTTGAAATGTCTATTTATATTCCTTGCCCGTTTTATCTATTGTTTCTTATTGTCTGATTCTTTGTTGAACTTCACAGATATAGGAATCCTAAAATTATATAATGTCAGCCAGGCAAGGAGACACCTGTAGTCCCAGCTTCTCAAAAGGGTAAGGCAGGAGGATCACTTGAACCCACAAGTTTAAGGCTGCTGTGAGCTAGGCTGACACTCCAGCTTCCTAGCCTGGGCAAGAGAGTAAGAGCCTGCCTCAGAAAAACTATATATATAAATATACAGTGCCAAAGATCCTTGACAAATTGGGAAAAAAATCCAATTTGTCAAGGATCTTTTATTTCTGGCTACTTTAGTCCCAGATCTTTTAAACAGTCAAAATTTTCAACCGTTTTTGTACTTAATATGTTATTTCCTATCTCAATATTAGTTCAAGATTTATCTACAGAAACACCTAGTTGTTTAGAGTCTTATTTTAGATAGTAGGAAGTTAAAGCTTTTTAAAATACACTTTGTTGAATAACGTGTCCGTTGTTCATAATATTCGCCGTCTATTACATTTTTACCTCTAGTAAGAATTCTTTCAGGACTTACTCTACTGTTTCTTGGATGAGCCTTTCGTTACTCAAACTCCACACTAATGTGATTGCTTTGACTTTATCACACACTTTAATAATGATTACAGCAAGTTCTCCCCTTATTACAGATAGTTTAAATCTAGATGTTTAAGTATTTTTTCAAGTTATCAGTAATTATATTGGAATTCTATAAATATACAAATTAATTAGGGGAGACACCATTCAGCTAAGACACTTTCATTGTCTTCCCATCTTGAAACTGGTGTAATTTGCCACAGAGTTAAGTGCTACTTTACATCATCAAGTAAAGATTTGTAGTTTTCTTCATGTAAACTTTTCCTGTATAATAAAAATCATCACTGATCTCACTCACCTTTCCTCCGTCGCGAGAGGGACCCACCTCCATCTCTCTCTGAAGGGCTCTGAACTTTCTTTGTTCTTTCGAAATGAAATCTGTTATCCTGAAACTTGTGCAGGTTACTTTTACTTTCTACCCACACTGCCTGTGCCGCTCCGGTTTTATTTTCGGTTTCCACTCACTTTTGCTTTTGGTTACTGCTACGCCTTGCTTGAACTTTCTTGCTCAGCCGAGTAATCAAACAAGGTCAACAGGGTTCAAAAAACCCAGACCCCCAACCCCAACAAAAATAAAGTCTATGCTTTAGTATCTTAAAAAAAAAAATCATTACTAAGTATTTTCTGACTTTTGTCCCTGTTGTTAATGGGAAATATAATCCTCATTCATCTTCTAATTGCCTACTTAGGCATAGGGAAAGGCATTGATTTAAGAAATTGCTCACCTTATATCTGATCCCTTTGCTGAATGGCATTTGTAATATATTTTGTCTGTTTCTGATTTAAGTGGAAAAGTCTTTGGTGTGGCATATAATGAAAATTTGGACTATTGGTTTCAAATATATATTATGTCAAGAAATACTACTATTCTAGTTTTTGGTATTGTTTTATGAAGAATAGTATCTGTGTGTTATCAAATGCATTTTCAGAAGACATCAAAATTGTCACAGATCTATTTATTCTCATTAAACCTACATATCTGAATTATTACATAAACAGATTGTTTAATGCTAAATCATGCATAAAATTATCACAAGAATCCTATTTGTCATGCATAAAATTATTACAAGAATCCTATTTGATTGTTTTGTTTATAAGGACTGCGGCTTTGTAGTTATAAGGAGATTGGTCTACTTTTTCATTGCTGTTGAGATCTCTCTTATATCTTGATATTATTATGTGGTAAATAAATTGGATATTTTTTTCATCTATTTCATAAATTAAACAATTTATATATCATGGGAATTATTTTTGCCTTGATAGCTTGAAAAAACTCAGATAAATGGTCTGTAAATACCTTTGAAAAGTAATTATCATTTATAATTTCTTCCATAATTATGGAATACTTCAACTTCTTTTTTTTCCTGGAGCAGTTCAATTAATGTGTGGTCTCATTTTCTTAATGTAAAATTTGTTTATGTTATTTGAAGAATACTCAGTAATTTATTTACAAGAAAATGAATATCACCTGTGGGTTCACCATCTAGAGTTAATTTCTATCATTATCCTATTTCTTGCCTGACCTTTTCTTATTTATTTGTTACTATAGTAGAACCTCCATAGTCGACCACTTCCTTACATCAACCACCTCCTTAAAGTTGACCTAACTTTCACAGACCAACGTACATCACATGCATGTATCAGTACAATAGGCCTAGTTCCCTAGTTGACCACTTCTGTATGTTGACCAGCTTATTACGTCTCCTGGGTGGTCAACTTACACAGGATCTAAAAAAAGTAGATAAAATGAAGAACTAGTTTTTCCAGATCTTTAAAGAATGCTTTAATGGGGATTGCATTAAATCTGTAGATTGCGTTAGGTAGTATGGACATTTTAACAATGTTGATTCTTCCTGGCCATGAGCCTGGTATGTTTTTCTATTTGTTGACATCTTCGGCTCTTTCTTTTCTCAGAGTTTCATGGTTCTCTTTATAGAGATCTTTCCTGTCCTTTGTTAGGTACACTCCCAGATATTTCATTTTCTTTAGCACTACTGTAAAGGGAATAGAGTCCATGACTGTTTTTTCTTCAGCTTGACTATTGTTGATACATATGAATGCTACTGATTTGTGAGTATTGATTTTGTAACCTGAGACACTGCTGTATTCCTTAATCACTTCTAAGAGTTTTAACCTTGAATAGCCAAGACACTACTCAGAAATAAAAACAAATCAGGTGGAATCATGCTACCAGACTTCAGACTATACTATAAATCTATAATGATCAAAACAGCATGGTATTGGCACAAAAATAAAGAGGTAGACGTATGGAACAGAATTGAGAACCAAGAGATGAATCCAGACGCTTATTGTCATTTGATCTTTAATAAGCCTGTCAAAAACTTAAATTGTGGGGAAAGACTCCCTATTTAACAAATGGTGCTGGGTGAATTGGCTGGTGACTTGTAGAAGACTGAAACTGGACCCACGCCTTTTACCTCTAATAAAAATTGACTCTCACTGGATAAAAGACTTAAACCTAAGACATGAAACCATAAAGATTCTTGGAAAGAGTACAGGGAAAACACTTGAAGAAATTGGCCTGGAAGAAAAGTTTATGAGGAGGACCCTCAGGGCAATTGAAGACATACCAAAAATACATTACTGGGATCTGATCAAACTAAAAAGCTTTTGCACTGCCAAGTGCTTTACAGTAAGTAAAGCAAGCAGACTGCCCTCAGAATGGGAAAGGATATTTGCAGGTTACATTTCCAACAAAGGTCTGATAACCAGAATCCACAGAGAACTCAGACTTATTAATAAGAAAAGAATAAGTGATCCCATTTCACTGTGGGCAAGAGACCTGAACACAAGCTTCTTGGAAGAAGATAGGCGCATGGTCTATAGACACATGGAAAAATGCTCATCATTTTTAATTATCAGAGAAATGCAAATCAAAACCACTTTGAGATGCCACCTAACTCCAGTAAGAGTAGCCCACATAACAAAATCCCAAAACTACAGATGTTGGCGTGGATGTGGATCAAAGGGAACACTTAGGCACTGCTGTGGGAATGCAAACTAATATGTTCCTTTTGGAAAGAAGTTTGGAGAACACTTAGGGATCTAAAAATTGACCTGCCATTGGATCCTGCAATTCCTCTACTAGGAGTATATCCAAAAGACCAGAAATCACTTTGCAAAAAAGATATTTGCACCAGATTATTCATTGTAGCTCAATTAGTAATAGCCAAGTCATGGAAGAAGCCCAAGTGCCCATAAACCCATGAGTGGATTAATAATTATGGTATATGTATACCATGGAATACTCTGCAGCCTTAAAAAAAGATGAAAACTTTACCTCTTTTATGTTTACATGGAGGGACCTAGAACATATTCTCCTGAGTAAAGTATCTTGAGAATGGAGGAAAAGTACCCAATGTATTCAGTACTTCTATGAAACCAATTTATATTTATGCACACTTTCTTAAGAAAGATAGAACACAACTATAGCCCAGGATGGAGGAGAAAAATGAGTGGGAAGGGAGGGGAGGGGGGAAGTTTGATAGAGGGTAAACGACAGGACCACACCTATGGAGCATATTACAAGGGTACAAGTCAAATCTCTCAAGTGTAGAAAATAAATGTCTTACCACAATAATCAAGTAAATGAGGCCAAAGCTATGATGATTGGTTTGATGTAAGTATGTCAGATCATATAAGAAATCCACACATTGTATCCCACATATGTATAAATGTATTCATGATCTATGTATATATGACTTAATTTAAAAAGTTTAAAAAAATAAAAATTTAAAAAGTAGATATTCATCCTATTTTCAATAACACTATCTCATTTTCATTTTCTCATGTCCTCTAATTTTCTTTAAGAATATAACTTTTTATAGATGTACAGCATCCTATATCATATGTACAGTAATTTCATTGTTATATATTTAAATTATTTCTAATTTTTACTGTTAAATGCTTTAATAAACTTCTTTGATTTTGCATATATTTTTATATCTTCAGCACAAGTTCCGAAATAAAAATCATTTTATGTTTAATGCCAAGAATAAGATTTGATTTTTGTCAAAGTGTTTTGAAAGTGCATATTCCACTGAATCCTTTGCAAAATTACATTTTTAAGAACATGCCATTTTGAAAAGCAAAATATGTTTCATTATATGGTTTTTAATTGTCTTTGATTACTGGAAACTGTTCATATGTTAATTGGTATTTTGTCCATTTTATCAAACGTTTATTCACCTAATATGACCCATTCTGATGTAAGTGCTCTTTAAATACTGAAGATATAAATCTTAGTGTTCAGAAATTATAAGCAAATTGTTCAATACTCATCAATAACAGCAATCTATAATCTGTTTTATGTCCTAGAGCTTAATGAATGTTTCCTAACACTATAATAGATTATTAATATTTTCTAGCCACATGATCTTCAGCAAAATATTTTACCTCCTTGGACCTTTTTGATTATAATATACTATAGTAAACTATTTTAAATTGCACACAAACACTATGGACACCTTGTATATTCTAATATATTTATCTATATGAATATTTATTACACATGAATATCTATGTTTTTCAAATAAAATATTAATTTTTGATGTTTTTTCCTGAATATTATCTCATACCAAAATCAAACAAATTCTGATTCTAAGGACATTTATTGAGAATCCAATGATGTCTACAGAGGGATTCAAACAAGCTTCTTGGACAATGTATAACGGATTCCTGAGAACAGGACACGTTAGGCCCTTCTGACCACATTATCATTGAAACAGAACGACCTGCTTTTTCCTGTTCAGATGCTTGGAATTTATTTTGGCAACTGTGATCTGTTTTGCCAGAGTATATATATTTATGATAATACTTTGCCATCAACAAAACCCATTGAAAACAAATTCTATGTCTTTTTGTGACTCATCTTCCTTGAAACTTCAAATATCTGGAAATATTATTTTTTCTTATCATATTTTAATATGTTATTATAAATGTTTAGAGGTGAAAAAAAGGAGAGTGAATATTAATTGTGAAGTGGACCACTGGTGAATTATTAGTTGCCAGATGAAGGCTGTGCAAAAGAAGCTCCAAAGTAGAAATGTTTGAAAGAATAAGTCACCATGAGTTTATTCCTTTTTTTCTTTCATATTCATTACCCTGAAAAAGTTGAAACTTTGCTTTAAATAAGTTGCTGGTCCTTCTCATCTTTGATCATGTTTTGAGAATTAAGGTCTTGACCTGGCATCTAATTCCCCACGCCAAGTCTGTGACATAGTCTGAAAGGTAATATTTCTCCTAGGTAGGACAGTTATTTTTCTACCATCAATGCAGGAAAACAGAAGAAAGAAAGGGTGAGGGGATGAAGGAAAGAGAGAGAATAAAAAAGACAGAGAGAGAATGAGAGAGAGATTTATTCAGAGAGAAATTCCAGTTATATCCAGTTCCTTTTAAAGACCACATATAATTTTCTACCCTTAAATTTCATGAGAAAATCCTACACATTTTTAATGAATGCCCTTTCATGTAAATTCCTCTGAAAAGTTTATGCTAGTTGCAATCAAAACAACACTGACTGAAACACTAGCCAGACACAATTTATCTCATATTTACCTGTTAGATGCCAGTTATGATTCAGATCTTATGCTTTTCAAACAAAATATCTCTGGATATTCTGGTTTCCCTAGGAACAACTGTGCTTCAAATTTATGTCTGTAACTTTACTTCAAAGCAAATAAGCAAAAAAGCCACCAATAAACATGCTATTTCATTTATACAATATTCAAATTTTCAGTAGTTTTTTTAAGAGGAAAAGTGGTCAGACTGAGGTATTAAATGTTAAAGTGTGAATGACCAATAGTTTAAGTCTCCTAGGGGAATTTCTCTCAGAAGCATGGCTTTAATTTCTACTTGTTGAATTTTATGCAGCAATAAAGGTTTATAATGGCATTGTGGTTCCTCTCAAATTTAAGTCAACCCAATAGATAGACAAAATTATTGTCTTTGGAACCATATTTGGGTCTAACACTAAAAGTAGCTGAACTTCCCTGTATCTTAATTTTCTTAGCCACAAAATAAAAACAAATATCTATTTTTCAGATGTGTGAGGACAAATAAGGTAGCATTTATAAAGCCTACAATAAGTTTATGGCATTCAAGTCATAGCTATGACTAGTTACATCATCGGGAAGGTGCTAAATTTGCCTTACATTAGAAATTCCCTGCTCTGCCTCATATTAAAAGCAGTCTTTAAGGCATAAGTGAATTTCTTGCCTAAGGGTGGTTGGTCTCACAGCAGAGTGAGAAAGTGACTTATGAATACTTAGCACAAGTGTCAGCAAACCTACTACTGTAGCCAGAGCAGACATTGCTAATCAATCCCAGCACCCTTTCATATAGACCAGAGAATTAGAGTTTCAACTCTATATCCAGGTAGCCATTCCTAATCAATCAGAGCTGATGCTAAGATTATGTTTTTGTTAATAGTCTAGGGCAAAAGTCCATGAACTTTTTTTGTAAAGAAACAGAAAGTAATTTTTTTTTTTATTTTATAGGCCACGCAATCTCTGCTATAAGCTATACAATCTTGCCTTGTAATACTACAACATGTATAGATAGTACACAAATAAATGGGGATGCTTGTATTCCAAGAACATAAAATAGGCAGTGGGCAGCTTGATATTTGTTGACGTTGGGTTTAGAAGCTCTTCTAAAATCAAGGGAAGTCACTATAATGGCAAATGCTGAAGTCATTTCAGGAAAGTTTGTAAAAGAAGTATTTTAGCAGCCTGACAAAAAGAAAGATAAATTATAAAAAATGGACCTGCATCCTGAGAAGTTTCTTTTTTTCAAGAAACTTTCAGTTCAATTTTACCTGAAATCCTGCTAAATAAATTTTTCTCCCAATTCCTAAAATTTGCAGAAGGAAATGCCTTCCCTTGGACCTCAGCTCAGTCAGTGGCTCTGTGCCCGGCATTTGTATTAATGTTAAAACACTAGTTAATGTCTCCTAACCAGGCAATGTTATGTTAGATTACAACACTAGTTGTTAGCCTTGAATTTGAGGTTCCCGCATCTTTACATTTGTAATCCAAAAGATTATTAGAGATTCCCATTGCTTCAGCATTTAAAGTAAGTTTACAATGCTATCTTCCCCGTAACCATGCAATGAACTGAGTTGCCAATAAGTAATCCAAGATCTTCCTACTCCCTCAGAGAATTCTCATATCGAACCAGTGTTATTTTTTTTTAATAGAGGGAAATATGGATGGTCGTGTATATGGCTCCGGCAAGCACAGTTGCCTTTTACCTCCCAGAACCACAGTTTTCTCATCCATAAAATGGAGATAGTGATACCTTTCCTACTTACCTCATGAAGTTATATAAGACTCAGTGTGGAACTTTTTTACTAAGGCTTCCATGTGCCACAAAAACATTACATATTAAAAATCCTTTCCAGTCTAGTTTTAACACTGCCACTCGCTTCTACCCACAACACCTCAATTACTCTTCGCCTGTGACAAACATCCTGGCTAATGTGGGAGGAGTAAGTCTGTTCCCTGATCAAAGATGTCTGTCCTCATGAGTGTCCTACCTTCTTCATTCATCAACTTGTTGCGACAGAGAGCATGTCAAGGTCTCCAGATGAATCATGGTTTTCATTGTCATTTTGGCACCAAGACCCTTCCAAGTATCCAGCATCAGCAAATCAGACAACTGCAAAGTTATTTAACTTTGTGTCTATGCCAAGGTGATGATAAAATGCCCTCAGACATAATAGACTGAAGCAGTGACGATTGCCGGGAAGTATTAGGTAAGAATTATTTACCATAATGGCTTTGACTGGGGCAGAAGAGCCCTTCAAATTCTATCGGAAGTCCCTTTCAAGAAAAATGAGCAAAATAGTATTATTGTAAAATCAAAGCTGTTTCTCTCACTGCACATTCCCTAAAGTGCATGAGAAATATATATTTGACTTCTTGGACAAACTCAGGTTCAGGAACATTCCCGCAGAACTTTAAAAATATTTGTTTTAGAATAATCGACCTTTTCTTCATATATGCATTTACCAAATGATGGTAAATGCCACCAACCTTCTAGTGTCAAAATTAATCGATGGCAAAAGATTGTTTCCCAGGTCACTTAGTTCCTTTGCTCCTCAGTTTCCCCCCTCTCCCACCTACCAAATGCTACCTCTGCTTTTTATAAAATGAGATTTACTAATACCTGCTTCCCTTCCTCGTGAAGGTATAAAAAGGAACAAATCGAACAATACATATGCAAGTACTTTGGGATTGCAAATCCCTGTAACATAAAGTCCAGCAAACTTTTAAAATGATCTCCTAAAAATAGAAAAGATAATTCCCTTGCCAGCAATATTTGTCTTTAAGTGATTTCTGTAATGAAAAAAACTAAGAAACTCACCTTTCTCTTGTTATACCTTTGCACTTCCTCCCACTTGAGTCTATTGCCTCTTATTAAACATACTCTCTGCCGTTCAGCAATTTTCTTACTATAGTATTGACTTGCAAACTAAGGTGACCAACTTCACTGTGATGAGCACAACACACCCCATTCCGGCAAAGTGCATCACGTTTGCACTTCATCGGGTATTATGACTATAATTTGCACAGTCAAAAACTGGCAGCACGTTGGGCTATTTTCCCAACTGGGGAGAAGTCAAGCTGGTTTTGCTCAGTGGCCTATATCCAGATGCAGGGGGCCTTTCATTGTCTAGCGCTCCCAGGCATAAATCCATAACCCCATTCTTTGTGCACGGGGGCTGTGAGTGCCCTGTGCTGTTAAGGTGGAGGAATTATCCCTGCAGATTATCTGAGATAGGCCAAGTGAAGGGTCAAGGCACAGGCAAGTCACTCCTGTGGGTGGGCCAATGGCTCTGTCTCTAGAGAGACTTGCAGAGTGTGGAGCTGACACAGAGCCCCAGCAGGAACCTCCACTCACATCCTGGAGGGTAACATGCTCGCGCCCAGCAGCTTCATGGTTCTGGCTGTGAAAAGTGTTCATTTTGGCAGACAGAGTCTCTGACACGAGGACTTTCCAGGCATGGAGCCCACTGGCCTCCACCCTCATGTCTCTCCTCCCTTTACTCTCTGCTCTCTAAGCCCAGACTTCCCAATTCCTCCTTAGTTCAGGGTCTGACTGGTCATCTGTCCTCTTTTTAATTTCTGTTGTATATCACTTATCTTCATTTGCTTATCCTTCAGGGCTTTACCCTTGGACTTCTGAAATGCTTTTATCCTCCTAAGTAGGCTGAGTCTGCTATCAAAGCTTACATCAAAAGATATGTCTTTCACACCGGTTTCTATGAATTAGGGTGTAAGAGTCAAAGTTAGAAGACAGAAAAACAATGTCTCTTCTATAATAATCCAACCATTCTCAACCTAATGAGTCTCTCTGGCTGAAATGGGGAAAGACAAGTTCACAGCCATATGCCAACAGATCATATTCTCACATTACCGACGTCCCCTGAAGTTGTTTTCTAAAAGGTAAGAGGCCCACAGTGAAGTGCTATTCTGCTGATTTTCACCTCTTCTGTTCAGGCCTTGCCTACAGACTAAGCAGCCACTCTCCACTCAGAAGGGGACAATAAGAGGCCAGGACGCCCACTGGAAAGGAGCCATTTCCTCCATTACACAATGTGTCATATTAAGGAATATATTTCTGTGAGATACTGTTTTAAGGGTTTTCTGAAATCGTGTCAAGGTACTAGTGGAAGTCATAATAAAATATAGACTTTATATATATATTTCTTCTTGAATTAATGAGAAGGCACAATTTCAAAGTAGGTCAAAATCAATGCAGGAGTCTCCAACCTTTTTTTTTTTTTTTCCTCTGTCAAACATTGGAAGAGTTGTGTTGGGGCCACACATTAAATACACAAATACTAAGGAAAGCTGATTATCAAAAAAAAAAAGTGCTCCCTGCATACTTTTTGGGACTTCTGATACCACAGATAAGCCAAAAAAGGCTTCCCCAAATCAGCATGTGGCCCATGGGCTATGGGTTGGATACCCTTGATACATTGATGTAGTGACTATCTCCACATCCACCCCCCCCCAAAAAAAATAGTCTCCTGATAAAGGAGCATAAAAATATTTTGTAGGGTGGTGCCTGTGGCTCAGTGAGAAGGGCACCAGCCCCATATGCTGATGGTGGCGGGTTCAAACCCAGCCTGGCCAAACTGCAACAAAAAAATAGCCTGGTGTTGTAGTGGGTGCCTATAGTCCCAGCTGTTTGGGAGGCTGAGGTAAGAGAATCACCTTAAGCCCAGCAGTTGGAGGTTGCTGTGAGCTGTGATGCTACAGCACTTTACCAAGGGCAAGAAAGTGAGACTGTCTCTTAAAAAAAAAAAAAAAAATATATATATATAGTAAACTCTCCAGAATAATAACAGCAGTACCTTTACCTTCTCTTTATTTTTTATTTATTTTATTTTTTGAGACAGAGTTTCATTTATTAACCCTTGGTAGAGTGCAGTGGCATCACAGCTCACAGCAATCTCCAACTCCTTGGGCTTAAGGCCATTCTCTTGCCTCAGCCCCCCAAGTAGCTGGGACTACAGGTGCCTGCCACAATGCCTGGCTATTTTTTTGTTGCAGTTTGGCCGGGGCTGGGTTTGAACCCGCCACCCTCAGTATATGGGGCCAGTGCCCTACTCACTGAACCACAGGCACTGCCCACAATTTCTCTTTCTTAAACATGTACTCTGTACAAGCACTTCACATATATGATGATTCATCTAATTTACCCAGTAAATACCTCCCATTTTACTGACAAAGAAATTGAAGCTCAGAAAGATCTTAAATAACTTGCCCAACTTCACATAGTCAGTATGTGTGGAGTCAGAATTCAAACCCCAAGTTCTCCGACTCAGAAAATGTACATCCAGATCAATTACAGATCTAGTAACAAAACAGACACCTACCCACCTCCAGGGACTGCTGTCGACTAAGTCCTGGGGGTGCAAGTCACGGTGAAGGGTAATTCCCCAAACTCTGGTGCCCGATACCTTTCCTCAGGATCCTGAGCACAAATGTGGATGTGATCCTGGGATCTTTGCTTCTCTGTGCCTCAGTTTACTCTTTTTTTAAATAGGGGGGAAAGGTTATTCTGAGGCCTACATGAGTCAGCATATGTAAACTGCTGAGAATGATATCTTGACATGGCACACGGTTATTATTATTGATCTGATGCACTATTGATCAGATTGTCTATTACACAACATAGCACATTAAACAGTATATTTCTGTGAGACACCTCTTCATATTTGAGAATTATTGTGCTGCCTACTCTTCTTATAACTTCAGAAGAATTCATGGGAATAAACATATAACCACAGCAAAAATTTCAGGGCATTCTTACCTTTTTACACTGTAAATTTGACATAAAAAAATTACATGCAGTAGGCGTAAAACACCTGAAGAATATATTTTCAGTTGTGCTATAAAACAGAGTAGCATCTTATAAAACAATTACTTTTTCACTAGACTGTGAGATAGAAATAATTCATTCAATGTAAAAAGTCAAATTTTTTAAACTGGGGGGGTCTCATACATTTTTATAACACATAGGTGATTATTTTCTTTCAAACTGCAAAAGTAGAATGCATGAGAAAATATTAGTATAGTTCCACCAGCTAAGAGTAGTCCCTTGCACACAGCAACCTATCCCAGTTATGCATAATAAAAATACTCTCTCCACAAAGCAGTACCTCCTTTATCAAACTATTTCCTCATTCTAGGTAGGCAGAAGCGTGGATGCCTTGAATTTCTGAATAAAAATGGTCCAGATAATCTTCTGGGCTCACTGTCAATATATGAACTTCAACAGAGATTTAGGGGAAAAAATTATAACTGAAAAGAAAGAACATCTCTTAATTAGGTTTGTTTGGAGTTCCTTTGAAAAAAGGGAGATCATTTCAGATGTGCTGACATTAAAAAAAAAAACCCTAAAGGAATTTATAATGTGTATTTATTTACTCAGTCATCAAATCCTTATTGACTATCACCAGCATCTCCATTTCTGCCGATGCTCAGGGTTGGGTGATTCACAAAAGCCATGTTAATATAGGTACACGTGAGTAAACACATTCCTTTCCGAGATTCTAAGTCCTTCTCTCAACTACAATTGTCAGTACATTTTGCTATTAAATCCTCCTGAATTTTGAAACCACATCAATGTATTTTATAAAAGACAATACATGTGTATTTTCATGTCTGTACATCATGCATGTGTATCATTACATCTCTTGAATAATTTGATTTATAGTATAAATATTACCAAAATGCTAAGAAAAACCCTTGCTCTTTAAATTCACACGTGAACCATCTATGCCTTATTTAAACTCTGCTTTCGTCTGTTCAATTCTTATTATCAAATGCCTTCTTAAATTCACAGTCTAAAATTAAAATTTCTATCTCAAACATTTTAACCTAAATCATTTATATTTTTCTTGGAAACCAAATGCACTCCAGCACTAATTATGTTTTTGTTCCGTTTTAAGCCATCAATTACATTTGTGTTCTATTTTAAGCATTCGGCTCTTTCAGAGAGAACTTAACGGCTAAAAATATATCCATGTTCTTTCGATGTCTTCATTTTCTGCCCCTGTGGTACCATTACTCATCATTAGGGTAGGATTTTGATCCAAAAAAGAAGCACGTAGATAATGGGAATACCAATATAAAGATGAGGATTGTGATGCAAAATAATGTGTTTCTAAATTATTTCTAACTGACACCCTGGGGATAACATAGTCCTCTGAATACTGAACATCTTAGAATTTATCAAAGATTATGGATGCTAACTGAAATCTTGTACATTTGAGGAATGCTTTCTTTTGAAACTACACTGTGCTTTTGAATTTTTGTTAAGTGTGCTAGTCTACAATTTTACAGCTTATATTCGAGGTGACAAAATTGTGCATACCATAAAACAGCAGAGGTCTAAGGCATGCGACTCAAACAATAATGCACTAATTATTGTTGTGACATAAACTGCTAAGGAAGTAATTAGAATTCTATGATGGAATGTTTGAAACCTAAACTACAAAAAAAAAAATGAGACCTCGCTATTGAGATATTATGAATTCAGTTATCATATTAAAACATCTGGTGTGAAATGAAGAGAGAAGCTTTTGTACATTATTAAGTCCACATTTATTGGGTAATATAACGTGGATGGAGCAGTGAGTATAAGGTGGAGACAGGGAGCTATAGCTGGAAGAGGGGAGCAGGAGCCCGCTCGTGAAGGGCCTTGTGTTTCTTACAAGGTGCGGCCTTGATCAATCATGAAGATACAACGGTAAATCAGACAGATGTGATCTCTCGTCTCTGAAAACCTACAGCCTGGTAACCCTGAAAGAACATGGACAGAACTGCATTTTAGAAAGATCACTCTGGATCTCTATGGAGAAAGGGTTGATTGAGGGAAGAGGGAGAGAAGGTCAGAAGCAGAGAGGCCTGTCCCATTCGTGGGCAAATGGCCAACAGCCATGGTCACAGGGCCTGGTCCACAGTAGGTGTTCCATGAGCACAAACACAGAATGGGGTGAGGGTTGTAGGTCTTCCCTGCTTGTTACCTGCACAGGCCACTCATTCAGTTGCATTCAAAGAAACCAAATATAAATATCTAATAAGTCGTCTGCGAGGTTAAACCTTCACATGTTTTCTTGAAGCCCCAGGCTAGATATTTCCTGTTCCCACAGCCTGTTGGCAGACCTTCCCTTGGGAACCTATAAAGACAGTGGCTAGCCTCACAGACTATTAATCAAACTGGCTTTCCCACCTCTGTCTGCCAACATATATGATGCAATTACTAACTTAATATTTTATTATTTTAAAATGTCCTGTGAAAAGTCCCTAGGTCTCCTTTAATGCCCTTTGCAAACAGCCAGAGTACTCTTTGGAAGTACGTAATATTTGGGGGGACAAAAGACCCGGGTTCCCCTTCTGGCTCTGCTTCTTCATGGTTCTGAGATCACAGATAAATTATCTGACCTTTCCTAGCCTGAAGTTTCTCACTGGCAAAATAAGCATAACAATACCTAATGCATGTGGTTGCAAAAGTTAAATGAGATCATGTACACATTTATAAAATCTATGCAACTATAAAAACATTGTCATTGAAGTTATAAAAATAATTGTGCTTTGTTATTTTTATAACCAATGTACCCCCATTTTCTTGATGACATATACCATTAACTCTTCTCTCAGTAGCACAGTTTGCCCAGAATCATAGATTTACTTATATCCAGACTCTAAAGTCATTCAATGCAATTACAGTAAGACACAAAAGTTGTGAATATACCAGCTCACATTCCTAGGTCTCATTTGGCTTCTGTGCTTAGACCAAACCTTGAGGATGATCACTAATGTTTGCCCAAGAAAAGAGTGCAGCCTTGACCCCTAGAAATTAGACCTGTGTCTATTGTCTATGTAAAGAAATCACACACCCAGCAAAACACAAGGAAATTAGGGGGACAAAGTCATTTGTTAAAATTAGTAGAGATTCTTTAGTGTTAAATCTGGAACGACAGAAAAGTGAAAACCCATCGCTACTCAGCCTTTTGGCTAAGATGGAGTGTGAAGAAAGAAAAGTGAAAACCCATTAGACTTGTCTGAGAAGATGTCACCTCTTGTCTATAAAGCCCACATGTGTAGGAAGGTGTATCGATGCTGATGTAGTAAACTTGAAAAATGAATGCATGTGAGCCATGGTGCTTTGAGGAAACACAATCCTTATCTCACAGAAGGAAAATAACCCATAAAACCAATGAGAAATCTTCTTAGCCTAATTATTCGTCAATTTCTATTTCACAATAATTCATATTTTCATACAATTTGCACATAATGTTGCCAAATCCGTTATGTTTATTGCTACAAATGGACTGGATCTGTGTCATTGGCGCTATCTTTCCGACATCTCTCACTCACTTCTCGGAGCATAACCAGCTAAGGAGAACAGATAAATGTTCCAGGAGAAGCTATTAATGATCCCTTAGCACTGTCTTGAGAGATGTAGATGTTCCCTAGTCCCCAATTATATAGAAAGATATTTATGCAAAAAATAATATTTCCTATGTGATGGTGTTTTCCATTTAATATACCTTAGGCCCCCCCCCCCAGAGAAACATTTACTAATTTGTCCCTTGGGAAGACATATTTCTAGCTGAGGAAAGCCTCTACTTAACCGCCATTGCACGTGAAGTTCCAAGCACAGGGCCGAGCACAGAGAAGACCACCAAGAAAAGTAAATAATTATTCCTGTTATTGGATTGCACCTTTCTTAACATATGAAGTAGAAATTTACACTTGGGAAGAGCATGCTCTTGCCTTCCCAAGTATCTCATAATGGTCACCTTATTCATACTCGCCTACAACTTCCCCCATGATGGGAGGAACAATGTTACTCTGGCAAAACTTCTAGCATGTGATATACTAACTCCCAGATCTCACACATGGAAAGTACAAAATCCTCTCCCAAAAGGCGAGAATAAATCTTTGAGATTTCCACTTTATGGAGTAGGATAGCAAACTTGGGCTATGGAAAACTGGATTCAAATATTAGCATAATCATTTACCTAAAATAACCTTAGGGTAAACTAGCTTTCTGAACTTTGGGTTCATCTTCTGTAAAATGACAATATTAATATTTATTGAGGCTTATGTGAAAATCAAACAAAATACTATTTATTTGATACATATGTATCTGATATCTTATCTGGAACAAAGTAGGTGCCCAGCAAATGATACTGATCAAATTCTAACCTTCTTCTCATTTAAGTTTCTTAAAACTGTGAAGGTCGTCAAGACCTTCTCACAGGTCATAAAGAAGCTATATGTGATGTGCTCTTGAAGTCAATCCAGGATTCAGCGACTTCTCATTTCTCTGAAGCCATATTTAACTTCTGTTAGAGTCTGAGTGGTGCTGAGATAAGGCTGTAAGTTTCTGATGTCTTAGCTGGCATTCTGTGGTTCGTGCATCCTGATTACTACACATTTCCAAGCAGATGCTTGTTTCAGCCAACCCATCACAACCCAAGCAATCTCTGCGTCTTCTCTTGCCCCCACATCCTGCTATAGATTTCACAAAATGTACAGGCCTTTGAAAGTCAATGCATATTTTCAAAACAGCAAAACAATCATTTTGAATCTAGACAATAAGACAGAGGATCCATTTGGAGTAACAATTCAAAAATATTTTGACAAGGGACTAGGATCGCCTCCTAAGAGTATTACTTTAAAAACACAAACAAAGTGCGTCCATGGGCGTGTTTATGAAATAAAACAGTCTCGGTACCATTCCAAAAATTATTTGCCAATTTTGAAAATAAATGTATACCACCATCAGTATGTTAGGATGATACTAAAGTGTTTTCAAAGAATTTAAGAAACAAAACTCACACCCAATGGCTATGACCACTCGACAATGGAAATGAACCAGAAGGACACCTGCGAGAGAAACAGATGTAGATGCGACTTGGGTAAACTAGAGGAAGCAGACCTTGACCGTGCTGCCGTGGAGAGGAGGGGACTATGAAGAGCCAGGAGTTGGCAGTGTTCTGTTCAGCACTATTCAGGCCAGTGAGCACAAGCTTTGCCATTACTGGACTGTTGCTTTCTGCGGTGGAACAGAGTGATTTATGGAGTTTCCCCTTCACCATGATAAAACATCTCTCAAGACCAACCACCTTCATTTGCTCTGATTATAGGCCAGGCAAGTGACCTTCTGATAACACTGTAGGCTGCCCTGGGACCACGGTGAACTCTCCCAGATGACGCAACATTATAAGACCCCCCCATAAAAGTTCAGTCAGTCTTGCAGCAGAAGACATTCTTTCTACCTACAAAATATGCCCATTATTGGAAATAATCTAAAATTGCTGAGAATTGTTCAGAAAATCAAAATCAGTTCCCACTCACAGCCCAGGGACTATCGCTGTTAACATGTTGGTGTTGTATTTCATCTGAACTAAATTTTTTTTAACACAGCTGAGATCAAGTTGCACAGTTTTTTATTTTGTTTTTTATTAAGCACTAAAGCCTAGATATTTTCTAAATCCCCATAAAGTATTCATAAAAATTCATTAAAATTGTAGTATAATATCCCATCAAGTGAATTTTTCAGTGCACTGAACGGATCCTCTGTTGCTGAATATTCAGGTGGTCTCTAAATTAGTTTGTTTTTTTGTAAAGAACACTGTAGGAGGCATATGAATGCAAAAGACTTATTCTCTATTTGGAAGCATTTCCATGGTTTAAGTCCTGAAAGTTGATTTTTAAGCTGATTCGCTTCTCTGTGTCTATGTCTGATTGTCAACTGGACACTTGCAAATTAACACGCACCAAGCAGCCACCCCCTTGCCTCAACCTAGGCACATTAATACGTTTTCTGCTCCAGGAGAAACCCGTCATCAAGCATAAGCCATGCTCATAAGTGGCAGGGGAAAGTGACAAGGACTGATAGGAATGGGAAGTTGGTGGAAGAGGAAGAAAAGGTGGCCCTCATCCCCATCCTTGAAAATCTGGGCTGATGGATCTTGACTAAATAAATACCAGTTAGATCCTGTGACACTCTAATTTTTTTTAATTGTTGGGGATTCACTGAAGGTACAAAGAACCAGGTTACATTGATTGCATTTGATAGATGAAGGCCTCTTATAATTGTGTCTCACCCCAACAAAGGTGTACTATAACCCGACTTCACTCTATTTTTAAAACTCCCATTTATTAGCTCCTTCATTACCTTAGCAATCCTCAGAATAGCCCTGGCTCTAACATCGCTTCTAATATCAGCCCCATTTTTTCAGAGACTCAGAAGCGTTCAGTGCCTTGTCCGAAGTCAGGCGTGTAATACGTGGTACAGCTGAAATTCAGATCCAGATCTGTTCCCTCTGAGTTTATACTCTTTCTACTTCACTATGCTGTTTCCTCTCCAGTAGTTATAAGAGGGGGGGAATAAACCAGGCTACTAGAGCTTTTATTATTCTTTTTGAATGTGTTCAAGAGGCAATGATGGCAAGCATCAATCTGTAATTCTAAACAAACGCAGTTAAAAGTCCCACGTGGACTATCGTGCACACTGATCCACCCGAGACCCCCAGTCTGAGTGATGATAGAAGCAGCTGGAGATTTGCAGTAGTTACGGGAGATTATATATGTTCTGGGAGCTCAGGAGGTCTAAGCACTTCCACTATCTATAATTGAAAATGTACTAGAGCAAATGGAAGCTTGTGATCCCAGGTGTATTTTATCAGATGCTTTTGGACATTAAAGGAATTCCTGGAAAAATTATAGATTGGAAAACTTGTCACTATCTGTCAGTATTAACAGAAAAAAAATCATACTTAGACTTTGGAAAGAAAGGAATAAATTGCTCATTGAGTAATTCATAATAGACTTGCAGTTAGAACGGCTAGGAGAGTAATGTGGTATAAAAGATAAGAAACAGAATTTCAAGAATGCATGGGAGCCATTGCTAATTCTTTATAAAGCAGCAAGAGTAATTGTATGGAGACAATTAATGGTTCCAAATGGAATACAACAGAAAGACAACAATAAGCAGTAACAGCCTGGGGCAGATGAGGGAGAAATAGGGGAAATATATTTTTTCTTATTTCCAATTCTATACAAAAGAAAATTTCAGTCTAAGTAAAATCAACTATTGCTTTCACCATAAAAAAATACTATGAAAACATGAAAATTGTGCCCTTATTTTCTCATTTCATGAGAAGAGGGACTCTTAAGAGTCGATTTTAGTAGAAAGTACAGGTACATTATTTAATTAAGTACTGTAAAGTTACTTCCAGACAAGACGGTGGAGAGGGCTACCCTGACCTGAAATTCCCTAATAAAATGACCAACAAATTACATAAATGGAATGTACATTTATGTGCATAAGAAACCAGGAATGGGTCCATGAGAGAATAGGACTAAATGGACCAGATGAATGGACGTCATTGAAGATTGACATGGGATGAGATACTGAAAAAGAACAGTATATCTGGAAAGCAAATGAGAAAGAGCCCTGGCCTGGAGGGTGAGAAGTTGATAACAAGAGCAGGCTGAGCTGCTGCTGGGAAATGCACTTCTGAAACTTTGTGTGGACTGCCAGCAACACACACAGAGTGTGTGTTTGTACTGGGTGGAAACATATAAAACAAATACAGAAGAGGGCTTTGCGTGTGGTATAATGTGTGTCTGTACATGTGTTGCACAGAGAGGTTGTATCAGTAGTAAATATAGCAAAAGAAAGTCCAGTCTTTGGCCAGAGCTGATAATTTACTTTTCTCTTTGCTTTTCTTTCCAATCTGCTCCTGAAGTTTCATTTGTAAAAAAAAAAAAAAAATGCAGACAGGAACACACACCATCTCTGATGGAGCCACCAGACATCCATTCCCAGCAATGGGCAAGCATACACTATACACTATACACTAGAACAATGGCGACTATGAGAAAAATCCTGCTGTTCAAAGAAAAGGGGAAATCGTATGTATTTTTCTTCCCTAATGCTGTCTTCATCAGGTTTGGGTGTTGGAGTTATCCTCTAAAATGGACTAGAGAATTTACACCTTTTTTCATGGACAGAAACAGTTTAAGTAGCACCGTTAACCACACCAGTGAGCTCTCCTACAGGGCATCAAAGGGGTGTGCATCACATGGTTCAATTACACAATGTAATGCAAGAGTGTGTGTGTTTGTTTGTGTCATACACACACATATAGAAGCATATGAGGTCTGGTGATTAAGTTTGTGAACTCATCCTGGAAAAAGTACACCTCCAAAGTACTGCCTTGGGTCATTTGATGACCATAGTGTTATTCAGCAATGAAGTATGTAGCACTGTTTCCTAGGATGAGCTCATGAACTTAATTGTCATAGATATATGTCATGTATACAATTGTCATATATATACACACATACACACACACACACACATACATAGAGATCTTCACTTAATCTTGGCCAAAAGGCCGAGAAGTGATGTCCAACAAGATCTTAAAAGTAGTATCTTTGGATTACAGAATTATGGATGTACTTTTCCCTTTAATCTCTTTGCTCTAGTTTTTCTACAGTAAAAATGAATAACTTGGGCAGCTTTGTGCAGCGGCAGTATCATAGCCAATGAGGTTTGTCTGAGGTACGATTATTGCTAATTGAAAACTTTTCCCAATACCCCGCCCATGATGACTTGCAATATAGTTGGCACTGGCAATTTTTGATGGTCTCTATAGAGACTACATTTAAAAAAAAATGAATAACTTGGGTTTAAAAATGGAGTCAAAGAAAAATGTGTATTCTTTAACCTAGAAATTATACTATAAGAGATTTATCCAGAGGTAATAATTAATAGTGAACACAAAAACTGGGCTATAAGAGTATTTATCACAATATTTGTCTTTTTCAGTTTTAATTTAGAACTTCAATATATTATTAAAAAGTCTACCCATGGTGCACAGGGAATAGCTCCCTGTGCATAGATAACAGTCCCCTATGCATCCCTGCCACCCAGGTGGATTGTGGATTAACATTTAGCCATTTTTGCTTCAGATCTTTTTATAAAAAATAAAACATTATATTCAAGGTCAACACCCAACCATCAAAAGTCCATGCCTCCTGAGTAATAGCTATTATCATAAAGTTGCTAGACACCCTGCCCATTCATATTTTTGTACCCGTTTTTACACGTGTATATGTCTTCTATCACACATAGTATTTAGGGACAATTTCAAAATATTTCTGAATAATATATTTCTGTATAAAGATATCCATAAGATCCTACTTAATACAACATTGAATATCAATATTTGTCCATCTGATATACATACATATAAATATAGTTCATTTATTTTGATTGATATATGTTATCCCATTATATTAATTTGTCATAAAATATTTATCTATTTTTTATGGCACATAATTTTAATTGCTTATAGTTTTTCATTATTACAATGATAGCTTCGAGAAATCCTTGCACATATCTCTTTGCAAATATGCCAGATATTATCTCCATCTGTACCTAGAAGGAGAATTGCTACTCACAAAGTAGATACATCATCAAACTTAGTAGATATTGCTAAAGTATTCTGCAAAGTCAGTGAAGTCATTTATATTCCCATAAACCATAATATGTCTGGGAGCTCTCATCTCCCCATGTTTACTAATAATTGATATTATCAAACTTTTTGTGTGTTTAGACACGTGGGCATGCAATGGTACCTTATTTTAATTTTTCTTTTCTGAGAGGACACTTTTCCACTGTTGATGGGATTGCAAACTAATGTAGCTTCTATGGAAGGAAGTATGGAGAATCCTTAGAGCTAAAAGTAGATCTTCTATTTGATATAGCACTCCCATTACTAAGTATCTACCTAGAAGGAAAAAAAAAAAACATTTTACCATAAGGACATTTGCACTAGAATGTTTATCGCAGACCAATTCATAATTCTCAAGATGTAGAGTCAACTCAAGTGCCCATCAACCCAGGAATGGATTAATAAACTATGGTATAGGCTGTTTCCATGTTCTGGTGATTGTAAATTGAACTGCAATTAACAGTTTAGTAGTACAAGTGTCCTTATGGTAAAAGGATTTTTTTTCTTCTCAGTAGATGCCCAGTAATGGGATTGCAAGATCAAATGGGAGGTCTAGTTTGAGTTCTTTGAGGGGTCTCCATACTTCCTTCCAAAAAGATTATATTAGTTTGCAGTCCCACCAGCAGTGTAAAATATTCCCTTCTTTCCATATCCACACCAGCATCTGCAGTTTTGAGATTATGTGATGTGGGCCATTCTTCCTGGAGTTAGGTGATATATCTCATGGTAGTCTTGATTTGCATTTCTGTAATAATTAGGGATGATGTATATTTTTTCATATATTTGTTAGCCATTCATCTGTCTCTTTAGAGAAGGTTCTATTCATTTCTCTTGACCATTGATATAAGAGATTGTTGACTTTTTTCATCTGGATTAATTTGAGTTCTCTGTAGATCCTAGTTATCAAGATTTTGTCCAATTCAAAATATGCAAATATCCTTTCCCATTGTGTAGGTTGTCTATCTGCTTTGGTTGTCTCCTTAGCTGTACAGAAGCTTTTCAGTTTAACTAAGTCCCATTTGTTAATTTTTGTTGTTGTTGTAATTGCCATGGAAGTCTTCTTCATAAAATCTTTCCCTAGGCTGATATCTTCAAGTGTTTTTCCTGTGCTTTCTTTGAGCATTTTTTTCATCTCATCCCTTAAATTTAGGTCTTTTATCCATCTTGAATTAATTTTTGTGAATGGAGAAAGGTGTGGGTCCAGTTTCATCCTTTTACATGTGGCTATCCAACAGTGCAGTTCACAAACTCATCCTACAAAACATATCTTGTTGCTGAATATCACTATGGTCACCTTCACCTGGTCCACCCTTCAAAGCAATTTTGGTGTTCTCCCAGCACCATTTATTGAATAGGAATTCTTTCCCCCAGTGTCTGTTCTTGTTTAGCTCATCAAAGATTAGGTGGCTGTATAATATTAGTTTCATCTCCTGGTTTTCTATTCAGTTCCAAATGTCTGTGTCTCTGTTTTTGTACCAACACCATGCTGTTTTGATCAGTATGGCCTTATAGAACAGCCTAAATGCCCACCAAACCAGGAATGGATTAACAAGCTGTGGGATATATATACCATGGAATACCATTGGTATACCATTAATAACGATTAAAAAGCATGGACACTTTACATCTTTTGAAATCTGGATAGAATTGGAACACATTATTCTTAGTAAAGCATCACAAGAATGGAGAAGCAAGAATGCTATGTACTCAATTCTGATATGAGGATAATTAATGACCTAGTACACAGTGGAGGGGGGAAGGGGAGAACAGAGAGAGGGAAGGAGGGAGGTGGGTCATGGTGTATGACACACCTTTTGGGGGCAGGACACAATCATAAGAGGGTCTTTACCTAACAAATGCAATCAATGTACCCTGGTTCTTTGTACCTTCAATGAATCCCCAACAATAAAAAAGAAATAAATAAACTGTGGTATATATATACCATGGCATACTATTCAGTCATAAAAAAGATAGACTTTATGTCTTTCATATTTACCTGGATGGAGCTGAAGAACATTCTCCTTAGTAAAGTATCATAAGAATGGAAAAATAAGTGTCCAATGTACTCACCACTAATATGAAAGTAGTAGATGAACAACTACACACCCACAAGAGAGAAAAACACATTTAAACTCAAGTGGGGGGCAAGGGGGAAGGGAGAAGGAAGTGGGGAGAAGGAAGGAGGATTTGTGTGCTTTCACCTAATGGGCACAACATAAGGGTAAGTGGCACACAGCCTGGGTGACGGCATTCCCTAGCCATTTGGGAAGCCAAGGCAGGAGGATTGCCTGAGGCCAGGAGTTCAAGATCAGTCTGAGTAAGAGTGAGACCCCATCTCTACTAAAAATAGAAAAGTTAGCCAGGTGTGGTAGCAGGCATCTGTAGTCTTAGCTGCTTGGCAGACTGAGGTGGGAGGATCACTTGAGCCCAGGAGTTTTAAGTAGTAGTGATCTCTGACGATGCCATTGCACATCAGTCTGGGAAACAGAGTGTGACCCTGTCTCCAAATAAATAAATAGTTAAAGGAAAAATTGAACAATCTTCAGATATTCTGCTCCTTGAGAAAATTATAATAATAGAAGGAAACTTCAGGTGACAAGTACTACCAATGGCTCCCGCATCATCAAGACCCTTCAACAATCACCACTATAATGCAGTAATCATCACAGGAGCTCACTTAGCTGTGGAGTGTCAGAAAGTCAAACTCAGAGAAGTAGAGAACAAAGTGGTCGATATTAGACGGTGTGACGAGGGTGCAGATTGAGGGATGTGGTCAAAGGACTCAGCATCTCAGTTAGGAGAAATAATTTCCAGAGATCTATTGTATGACATGAGGACTACAATTAATAACAGTATATTTGAAAATTGCTAAAAGAGTAGATTTTAAGTGTTCTTACCACAAAAACCAGTAAGTATGTGAGATAATGCATATATTAAATAGCTTGATTGAGTCCTTTCATGATGTATACATGTACCAAAACATGCTGTGTACATAAATACACTACATATAATTTTACTTGTCAACTAAATAAATATATACATGTACACATAAAATATAATGATCACAAAAAGAAAAAGGGCATTGAAAACACATACAATGCCTGGATCAGAAACAAGGCTAAGTCTTTGTAGCCTCACCATAGGTGATAATTACTTATACTTAGAATGACTGAGAGAGGAGACTTTTCATAGTGTAAAAATATGTATGTGCTACCAAGCCTAGAATAAATATTCGATAAATGATCATTTTCATGATTTTTTAAATGGATTATTACAGTCAACAATAAATAAAAATGGAGCTAAAGTTGAGGCAGCAGAGGGCAAATTGTACAAATTCCACCAGCAGCATCCCTCATGTCTCCGACGCAGCTGCGTGAGTAAATACTCTAAAGCAGATTCTATTTTCAGTGAATGTAAGGATCACAGTAATGATGTCTCTCTAAAATAGAGAATAACTGAAAGCTATATAAGACAAGAGTAAAAGAAGGATGAAATCCCTCCTACATCTGCATCTAATATTGAGGTTAAGGAGTATTTTAACTCTATTCTGGCTGTGATCACAGGAAGAAGTCTGTCCATTCTGAAGGTGTAACAGGAGGCCACAGACACGCTTTGTCTTTGGTGATAATCTAGGCCCCCTGTACCCTACCCACGTATCAGGAAGCAGATAGCTCCAATTCAGCTTTCTAATCATACCCTCTCTTCTCAAGCATCCAGTTTATCAAGAGTTAAACTTCTGTATCCAAGTGCTCCTCCCAGATAAAAGAAGGAAAAAGAAATCTTTTCTGATTGAGGAAATTGCAGGTTTTGAAGGATGTTGATGTTCAAAAAGGATCTTGTGCTATAATACAGCTCTTTAACATTTTATGTCAATATTCCTAAATTATTCTGTGATTACTTTCTTTGAAAATTAAGAGACAATAACGAGGTTTGCAGAAATGTCTAATTTCCTTTTTTCTCCCTCGTTTTCCATCAGTGACATCATGAACGCGTCCCTAAATGGTACATCAGCTTAACTCATAAGAAATCCTTACACACCGTCATGGTAATCCAAAGCTGTCTTTCAAGTTCCTATCAAACTAATGGTAAAGCATTTATCTGGAAAATTAAAAATTGCTCTATTTTTATTTTTGCATAACTTTATAATCTCTTTTGTAAAACAAAATAGATGTACAAAACACTGAAGCTTCCATAATGCTCCCGATGTCCCCTTACTGTATAATAGACATGGCATTACAGAGTAGGAATTATATTCCCATCCAATTAACTATTTTAGAAATGCAAAATAAATTTGAATTATTACAAAAAAATTGAACTGATTAATATATGAAAAATTATCCAGTGAACCCTGTACTTGGGTTTAAAGGCCCTAGATATTTAAAAACTGACCTAGAAATTGAGGGGAAGGGAAGACACGAGGGTGATGAAAAGCTATCTCTTGGAAGCAACCCACATTAAACCCTGACTCTCTGACTTCTAGAGATTCAGGGATTCAAAACTGGATTAGCCATGGGACCTGCCCTCAACAAGCTTATAGTTACTATGTAAAGTATGCATAATAATAATCAATCATAATAATGATAATATATTTTATATGATTGTGCATAGTTCAAACTGCCACAATTCCCTCAACAGTCTATTCACCCTCCAGAGGCTTCTACTAGCAGTTTCCTGCATGGCTCTTCCCTTTAAGGAGTTGCCTGGGGGAATATTTCTAGGGTTCCTCTCTGGGATGCTCCGTCTGCCTCGCCTGTTCCCTGTTTCTAAACCTTTTCTTCACTGTCCCCCTTGATCTTGACACTTCTCTGTCTACCTGAGATCATCCCTGCCTGAAACGTAGATCTGGTTCCTCCCTACCCTACACCACACACAAGGTCCAACAGTTCAGTTCCCAAACTCATCCTACAAAACATATCTTGTTGCTGAATATCACTATGGTCACCTTCACCTGGTCCACCCTTCAAAGGAACTCTGTGGAATGGCCATCAATTTTGGAACTCTGTGGAATGGCCATCAAAGCTATCATCATATGAGAACTGACAACTAAGTTTGCAAACCCACCCTAAAAAAAGTACTTTTTTTTTTTTTATTAAATCATAGCTGTGTACATAAATACTATCATGGGGTACAGTGTGCTGTTTCTATACACAGTTTGAAATACTTTCATCCAACTGGTTAACATAGCCTTCATGTCATTTTCTTAGTTATTATGTTAAGACATGTACTCAGCCCTACTAAGAAAAAGTACTTTGAAAGCACTAAAGTACATATCTATTAAATCCCCAAGAGAAGGATTTAATAAAGCAGTTTCTAACACTTTTTAAAAACCCTTTGTTCTCAAAATACTGATCTGTCTGTAGTACCATGTTTCCCAGAAAATAAGACACTGTCTTATATTTATTTTTTCTCAAGAAGACAAACTAGGGATTATTTTCAGGGGATGTCTTCCTTGTCTCCGTGCCGAAGTGCATGGAGTAGCTATGCAGATACTACATAGCCACCACATCCCTAGGTCTTATTATTGGGGTAGGGCTTATATTTAACAAATGCATAGAAATCCTGCTATGGCTTATTTTGAGGGTAGGTATTATTTTTAGGGAAACACAGTACTTGGGCTAATGAAATTAAAAATCAGAATGATAGAATATGCAAAAAAACCTATATTAAATTTTGTTTGCTATTTTGGGGGGCACAGCATGTATTCCAAAGCCCGATGAAACAGAACTACTTAAAAGGTATGAACTGCCAAAGAAAAAGCGGGGTGAGGGTGGGGAAACATGGATTAGGAAAATTGGATGTATTTGACCCATAAAATAAGAGATATGTGATATTATTTAAGTGTGTATTACTCATACTATAGTTCTTTGATCTCCTGACTTTAGAATCATTATATGAAATGATTTTTAAATACAATTTATTGGGCCTCCCTCAACCTATGTTCAGAAACTCTGGAGGGGTATGGAGCTCGGTAATCTTTATTTAACAATAATAAGCTCCCCTATCATTCTAGATGGAGAAGCACTCCTGAACCCCGACCTCTTTGTGCTCATACCTTCTTCATCATCACAGAATTTGGTTTTGCAACTGTTTAATAGATTACAGGTCAGAATTTATGTTACTTCAGAGTTGACAGAATCATTTATTACTCCAATCATTTTGGTTATTTTGTTGTTATTGTTTGTTTGTTTCAGACAGAGTCTCACTATGTCACCCTCGGTAGAGCACCATAGCCTCACAGCTCACATCAACCTCAAACTCTTGGGCTTAAGCGATTCTCTTGCCTCAGCCTCCCAAGTAGCTGGGAATATAGGCGCCCGCCACAAGGTCTGGCTATTTTTTTGTTGCAGTTATCAAGTTGTCATTGTTGTTTAGCAGGCCTGGGCCAGGTTCGAACCCACCAACCTCGGTGTATGTGGCCGGTGCCCTAACCACTGATCTATTGGCGCCAAGCCTATTACTCCAAACATTATCAGAATAGATTATCGATGTTACAGATACACTCCAATATTTAGAGAATTTTATGTACTCTGTTGTCATGAAGACTCAAGTTATACATGCGCACACATAGTGTGCCCCAAAAAGTAGCAAACAAAATTTAATTCAAACTTTTTTTGCATATTATGTCATACTGATTTTTAAATTCATTAGCCCAAGTGTTGCAGAGAGACGTTAATCAGCACTTTGAAAACAAAGGATACTATACTCAAAAAAGCATAAGAAATGGCTTCATTAAATCCTCCTGAGGACTTATTATTAATAAGTACATAGTAAAGATTTGAGGGGCTCAGGCATGAAAAAGAAACTTGTGAACTTTATTTAGTATTTTACAGACAAATTTATTTAGGGGGAGGGTGACCCCACCCCCTCCCAGCCTTTCTTTTCTGCACATCCCTTACCACTGGTTTACTTAGCACTGAATTCGTTCACTCAACATACGTTGTAAATATATGTAACAACTATAAGCTAGGCAATGTGTTCGAGGATAAAATGGTGACTAAACCAGACACCCTCCTCAATAGCCACATTCATTATCACTTGAAACTTGTCAAGTTGCACAGGTTTCCCACAGCCCCAGGGGCCCTGATGCAACACAACGGGCTCTCTTGCCTCAGTTCTACCACTGCTCCGGAGTTACAGTTTATAAGAGATTTCAAGAACCTCTAAGCAAACTCAGAGCTACCACTGAGCTGGGCTTGACAAGGGACTCTCCAGGTGGCTGCACATCCACGTTACAAGTACAGTATTTCAGAATCTGTCTTGGAAACAGCAATGCCTCCTTCAAAACAGACATTTGAACTAGTTGTTGACTCAAAATCTAAACGGCGAATTGTATTCTGTGCAGTGGTTTCCTCTTATCATGGAACACTGCCTGTTATTTATCAGGCTGTTTTAAATGTCCACTGACAAACGATGAAGATGATTGGAGGACTGATTTGTTAACTTGGTGGACCATGCTTTTGTTTGTTTGGTTGGTTGGTTGGTTTT
>CAUYQV010086423.1:0-25237 GCA_963574575.1 Galagoides demidoff | reverse complement strand
AGCCAGGCGTTGTGGCAGGCGCCTGTGGTCCCAGCTACTTGGGAGGCGGAGGCAGGAGACTCGCTTGAGCCCAGGAGTTGGAGGTTGCTATGAGCTGTGATGCCATGGCACTCTACCCAGGGGGACAGCTTGAGGCTCTGTCGCAAAAAAAAAAAAAAAAAAAAAGATATAGTAGGTAAAGAAAACCTCTCCTCAAAAGTCATTTCAATTATCTGTAGAACCTATAATCCTGAACAAATTTCTTTTGCAGTTTTTGGCTGGGGCTGGGTTTGAACCCACCACCTCCAGCATATGGGGCTGGCGTCCTACTCCTTGAGCCACAGGTGCCAACCTGAACAAATTTCTTTAAATGCAGTGTCAGCTTTTCCTTCTTGCTTAGTTTTCTACAGCCAAGAACAACTTTCTCATCTTCCTCCAACAAATACTTGTGTGGGTAAAAGACAAGGATATCACTGTCTACCCTCCTTTCTCCAAGCAATACAACGCTAATTCTTTCATCCTTTCTCACACTATCCCCTCCCTAAGCATGAACACAGGGAGAGTTATAATAGCAGAGTTGTGCAGAGGTAAAAACTGCTTCCTTTGGAAGTCCTGTTTCCCACCTCACACATCTCTTGTAACAAGAAGTCACACATATGTCACTGATCTTCTTTTAATGTCATCAATTTTGTAAAGGGAATTGAAACAACAGATGGGTGACAGGCCTAGGGTAATTCATAGGGCTCCTACCAATGTTTTTAGTTTTTGAGAGACAATTCTGTCACCCAGACTGGAGGGTAGTGGCAAAATAATAGTTCACTGCAGGCTCCAACTTCTGGGCTCAAGCAGTCCTTTAGCCTCAAGGTCCTGAGTAACCAGGACTAACTAGCACTACAGGCATAAGCCACCACACTTGGCTAATTTTGTGTGTGTGTGTGATGGAGACAGGGTCTCACTACTATGTTACCTAGGCTGCTCTCAATTGATCTCAAGCAATTCTCCTAGCTAGGCCTCCCAAAGTGCTGAGATTACAGGTGTGAGCCACCATGCCCAGCCCCAACCTCGATTCTGTAATTACATCCTCTACAGCATCTCTAGCTTTGCTCTATTTCACATTAATTCAAACTTCCAATATTCTTTTTTTTTTTTTTTTTGAGATGGAGCCTCAAGCCATCCCCCTGGGTAGAGTGCCATGGCATCACAGCTCATAGCAACCTCAAACTCCTGGGCTCAAGCAAGTCTCCTCCCTCCGCCTCCCAAGTAGCTGGGACCACGGGCGCCCACCACAATGCCCGGCCATTTTTTGGTTGCAGCCATTATTGTTGTTTTGGCGGGCCCAGGCTGGGGATTTGAACCGGCCACCTTAGGTGTACGTGGCTGGCGCCTTAGCCGATTGAGCCACAGGCGCCGAGCCCAAACTTTGAACGTTCTAACAAAAGCTGTGAGTTTATCAGACATAGAGAAATCTAGAAATATAGTGAGCTTAATACTCCGGAGACTTTTGGAAAAGGCAGTGAAAGAACTCCTCTTCTCTCCTACAGAAGCAGCACCTGTGGTGACAGTGCTGACGATGACACAATCTAACTCTTCTCCAGTATGGAAACAACATTCAGAAATAAGCGGCCCTTCTACCTCATCATCCCCCCTTTACTGCCCACTGAGCAGTGCCACATCAAGGTTCTTTTGTTTTGTTTTTGTATTTTGCATACATTTCCACTGAAACAAAGATACTTGAAATAACAGAGTGGAGAAAAATAGGGAAGAGCGTTTGAATCTTCTCATTCAGCAGTAGGTTCACTTGGTTCCTCACCATGGCTCCAGGGAGGCTCCCCACACAGGTTCAAGCCAAAAGGCCCACTGAGGTAAGATGCTCAGAAGGCCTTCTTTTCTATCTTTCCTTTTTTATCTGACTTGTATTAAGTATGAAGGCCTTCCATTTAAATTTTTTTCTGGATATGAAAAGAATACAAATGACAGCCTACATAAAATAGATGAAGTAAAGTGGTTTCTGACAGATTCATCAGAAAAGAGCCAACAGGCTCGGCGCCTGTGGCTCAATCAGCTAAGGCGCCAGCCACGTACACCTAAGGTGGCGGGTTCGAATCCCCAGCCTGGGCCTGCCAAACAACAATGATGGCTGCAACCAAAAAATGGCCGGGCATTGTGGCGGGCGCCTGTGGTCCCAGCTACTTGGGAGGCGGAGGCAGGAGACTCGCTTGAACCCAGGAGTTGGAGGTTGCTATGAGCTGTGATGCCATGGCACTCTAGCCAGGGGTATAGCTTGAGGCTCCGTCTCAAAAAAAAAAAAAATGAATCCCAGGAGAATAAATCAAAGGAAATCTACATGTAAGTATATTAATATGAAATTACAGGATCCCAGAGGCAAACAAGTGATCTTAAAAGCTACCAGAGAGTAGTGCAGAGTTCCAGAAGACATTTCAGCTAGATGCTAGTCTCCCCCAAAACAACAGGGGAGACCAGCCAACAGAATAACTTCTGCAAAGGATCAAGATAAACTGTCAATCTAGAATTCTAAACCCATCCAACATGTCTTTGAAGGATAAAGACAAATTTTAGACACTTTCAGACAAAGGTAAGGGAATTACAATACTGTTGGACACTCAGAAACTTGTGAAAATTGTACTTCAATAAGTAGGAAAATCACTACTCTGATGGAAGGTCTGGATGTAAGTATGGCAAACAAATACATTTACAAATGTAGAGAAACATAAAGATGCCATATAAAACAACAATAGTAATATCTAACTTGGGAGGTGTTTAAATAAAAAGGTAGTGGGAAAATTCAGGACACTAATTTCATTTAAGCCAGAAGGAGGTGGTGTTAGGAGGTAAAATGTTCTAAGGTCCTTGCATTGTTTAATTTAGAGGATACTAATGCTACTGATTAACTTTAGACATTGTTCAGAATATGTGTTGAAATTTCAAACCAGTAGAGGATAAACATAGAGTAAAGAAAACAAAAACTCAATGACAGAAAAAAATAAAAAAATGGACAAGTAGGCTGTATGTGTGATGGCTAATGTTGTAATTCCAGCACTTTGGGAGAATAAGGCAGGAGGATTGCTTAAGGAGTTCAGAAGCTATGATCGTGCCACTGCACTATAGCCTAGGTGAGAGTGAGATCCTATCTCTAAAGTAAAGAAAAAATAAAGAAAATGAGCTGGGCACAGTGGCTAATGCCTGTAATTCTAGTACTCTGGAAGGCTGAGGTGGGAGGATCACTTGAGCTCAGGAGTTCAAGACCAGCCTGAGTAAGAGCAAGACTCTGTCTCTACTAAAAATAGAAAAAGTATTCAGGCATAGTGGCAGGTGCTTGTAGTCCCAGCTTCTTGGGAGGCTGAGGCAGGAGGATCACTTGAGCCTTGGAGTTTCAGATTGCAGTGAACTATGATCACACCACTGTACTCTAGCCTGGTTAACAGTGAAACTCTGTCTCAAAAAAAAAAATAGACAAGTAGCACTAAGATTGTAGCAATGTATTCAAAATTATCTGTAATCATAACATGTATGGACTAAACTTACTGGTTAAAAGACAAAAGGATTGCCAAGCCAGCTTCACATTTCTGCCAAAATCTAGCTTCATATTTCTGAGAGATAAACCTGAAACACGATGCAGAAAGGTTAAAGATGGACAAAGATATATTAGACTTATAAAGTAATTAGAAGTTCAGTTCACCAGGAAGATGAAACAATGCTAAACTTGTATGCGCCTGATCACATATCCTTAAAATATGTGAAACAAAACCTGTGCAGCCAGAGGGAGAAATGGATGGATCCCCTATCATAAAGGAGGAGCCCTTAGCATAAATTTGTCAATAATTGATAAATCAAGTAGGCAGAGAATCAATAAGGATAAATGCATGAACAAAAGACACAGTATCCTTCCTTGACATCTTAGAACTTAAATTCTAGTTTTTCTAGCTTGACAATAAATAAATGTATAGGTAAATATGGAACATCAGTGATAGATGCTGGAGAGAAAAATAATGCAGGGCATATGGGAGAGGGAGTGTGTGGGTGAAAACTGAGGATGGGGTGAGGGTGTTATTTCATACGTGGTGTGTGGAAAGACTTAATAAGGTGTCATTTGAACAAGGAGCTTGATCTAGGAGAACATGCTACATGGACATCTAGGGAAAGAGCATTCCCAGTAGAAGGAGCAGTGAGTTCAAAGGCCTGAAGCTGGGAGCATTAGTGGCCTAGGAACAAGAAGGGAAGGCCAGTGTGGCTGAAGCTGGTTACATCAGGGACAGTCCCGGGTGTCTGATCAGACAGTGTATGGGGCCCAAACCAAGAAGAGCCTCAGAGATTGTTATAGGGATTATGGATTCTAGTCTGGCTAAGAAAGGAATCTATTATTAGAGGATTTTGAACAAAGAAGTTACAAGATACATAGTCTGACTGAACTGTTAATAGAATTACTTAGGCTGTTGTATTGAGAATGCCCTGAAGAGTGGCCAGACAGAGCAGGAAAGTCAGATGGGAGGTCCTTACCTCAATCCAGGACAAGGTGTTGGTAGATTGGAGCAGGGTGTTAGTAACTCTAATTTGTGGAACAAATTTCAGCTACATGGAATGATAGGGACAAAGTTTACCAACGTAACACTGAACAAAAAATAACTCTAAAAAGGTTTATTGCTGTATGAAACTGCTTTATAAAGCTAAAAGTAGTTTTAATAAAAGGGAGCAATATATTTTGAGAAATTCCTATGTATGTGGGGGAAAACTCCTATATTTTAGAAAGCCATTCAGGATACTGGTCCAGGAGTCAGATGGATGTGCAGGAGACTGGAGAGGGTAGGAACATGTAGATAGATATAGGATGTTTCTAGTGTTTCCATTCAGTTGGTGGGTGGTGGGTTCATTTGTATTCATTATATTATCTGGTGATTAATAAAAACAAAAGAGGGCTATGCATAGACCAAAAATAAGAGCATGCTGGGAATCAACGATTGTGATAATTTTGGGTCTGTACACGTGAGGACAACAGCAAGAGCAGATGAACTTCTAGAAGTGAAAACTAGAGTTATTGAAAACTTATAACGGCTTTATTGGGACGTAATTCACACACCATACAATTCACCAATTGATGTTGTACTATTCAGTGGTTTTAGGATATATTATGCAACCATCACTGCAATCTAGTCATTGAAATTTTAAAGACTAGGCTTGGTGCCTGTGGCTCAAGTGGCTAAGACGCCAGCCACATACACCTGAGTTGGCAGGTTTGAATCCAGCCCAGGTCCACCAAACAACAATGATGGCTGCAACCAAAAAATAGCCAGGCGTGTGGCAGGCTCCTGTAGTCCCAGCTACTTGGGAGGTGGAGGCAGGAGACTTGCTTGAGCCCAGGAGTTGGAAGTTGCTGTGAGCTGTGACACCATAGCACTCTACCAGGGCAACAGCTTGAGGCTCTGTCTCAAAAAAAAAAAGAAATTTTAAAGACTAGATTTAAATTGAAATTTTAAAAATCAGTGAAGTATTAAAGAAGAGATTAAGCACAAAGGAGAGGATTAAAGAACTAGAAAAAAGTTCTGAATAAACCATAGAGTAGTGGTTCTTAACCTATGGGTCGCAACCCACAGGAACTGTATTAAAGGGCCACGGCATTAGGAAGGTTGAAAACCACTGGCATAGAAGAATAAAAAGATGGAGAAATTAGAGGACGAAAGGTCGAACATTTCATACAGCATTCAGTAATATCACCGTCAGTCTCACCTTTGGCTATTGGGAAGTTTAACAGCTCAAGATACACACCTCCCAAACTCTTTCATTTGAAAGATCAGATTTTATCATTGGCAATAAATTCTCTCAGTTGTTTCCTTAAAGTAACAGTCACTTTATTCACTTCCTAGAAAATGTATGCCAAATACCTAACTCTGAATAACCATAGCCTGCCATTCTTTCAAGTAAGAGTGATTGCTAGAAAAAATTGACTGGTTCAGCTTACAACTCAAACTATCATCACATAAGTGCTTTTCCTCTAAGGCAGTCACTACACTTTTGGGTGTGCAGAAGTACATATGATTATGTTCCATTCAGTCATATAAGATATTAAAAGGACTAGTACTCAAGAGTACAGATTTTTAAAAAATTTGTATTTGTTACTGCTTCATCAAGGACATTCTTATATGAAATTATACTTTAAAAAAACCTGTGAGTGTGTGTGGGGAAAGAATACAATGGCTATTAGTACAGTTGGTGCAACCCACCATTGCTTTTTTTTCTTTTTTTTTTTAATTTCAAATTAATGTGAGGTTACCTTGTTTACATTTCTAAGGTAAAGTTCAAGTTGCAGGCTTTTTTTTCTTTTTAAAGACCAGAGAGCTTGCTTTTTGAGCAACAGTGCAAATAATCAACTTAGTTGTTCTAGCATATGCCATCAAGTCAAAAAAAGTAATTAAATATTTAGAATAATTCTGCCCTGTTTGTGTGTGTTGTTATGCTTTCACATAAAAGAACATCTACGATATTGGTGCTAAAAACAAGTGGATACAAGCAAAGCAGCAAGGCAAATCTGTAGATTCATTTATTTGTAAGGCAAAATGCAGTTATATAGATGAGATATTAATTCAGTCATTATGTCTGGAGCTAAATTTTTATTTTGACATGTTACTATATTGTTAGGTACATTTCTGTGATTTCTTTTACTGACTTTTTATCTGGAACTCATTCAGCATCAACTTTGTATCAACTCTACAAGGTTTTATTATACCCTTTGCTGTTGTGTGTGCTTCTACAGTAGTGTAATGTGGTGATTTATCCTATCTGATGTTTCAGTGGCTTTTTGGAAAAAAAAAATTGGTGAAATGTTACATTTTCATTTTAGTCATCTCAAAGTAATTTCTCTCCTCCCTGTGACTTCTTATTTGGCTGATTGGTTATTTAAGAGTGTTAATTTCAGCTCGGCACCTGTGGCTCAAGTGGCTAAGGCACCAGCCACATACACCTAAGGTGGCAGGTTCAAATCCAGACCGGGCCCACCAAACAACAATGACAGCTGCAACCAAAAAACAGCCAGGCATTGTGGCAAGTGCCTGTGGTCCCAGCTACTTGGGAGGCTGAGGCAGGAGACTTGCTTAAGCCCAGGAGTTGGAGGTTGCTGCGAGCTGTGATGCCACGACACTCTACCCAGGGGGACAGATTGAGGCTCTGTCTCAAAAAAAAGTGTTAATTTCCACATATTTATGAATTTCCCAAATTTATTGTTTTTTTATTTGTTATTTTTAACTTCCTTCCACGTGGTCTGAGCATGTATTTTGTATCCTGGATAATATCCCATGCACATGTGAGTTCAATGTGTTATTTAACTATTGTTGGGTGGTGTGTTCTGTAGCTGTCTGGTAGGTATAATTGGTTTATAGTGGTATTCAGGTCTTCTATATATACTTGCTCATTTACTGCCTAGATGTCCAACATTATTGAAAGTGGGGTATTGATGTCTCCAACTATTATTGTTGAATTGCCTTTTCCCCCTTCAATCATGTTGGTTTTTGCTTCATGCCTTTTGAATCTCTGTTGTCAGGAACATATATACTTGTAATATTTATGTCTTCTTAATGGATTATTTAAAATTACAAAATGTTCCTCTTGTCTCCAGTAATAACTTTGCCTTAAAGTTTATCTTATTTGATATTTTTATAGCCAGTACTGCTCTCTTTTGGTTACTGTTTGCATAGTACATATTTTTCCATTTTTTAAATTCCTATGTCTTTGAATCTAAAGTGTGTTTCTTATAGATAGCACATACTTAGCTCATACTTTAAAAAATATATACTTCCAATCTCTCCTTCTTAATTTAGGTATTTAACTCATTTACATTTAATGATGTTTAATCCATTTACATTTTATTTATTTTTATTGAATGGTAACTATGTACATTAATGCACTTCTAGGGTATAATGTGGTGTTTTCAGACACAATCCGAAACACTTCCATCAAACTGGTTAACATAGCCTTCATGTCATTTTTTTAAAATATTGTGTTAAAACATTCATATTCTACTCTTAGAAAGATTCACTTGTACCCTTCCTTGTAAGATAAACCACAGAAGTGATCCCTCAATCCCCCTCCCACCACCCATTTCCCTCTCCCCTCTCCCTCCCTCCTCCCCGTATTCTTAGGCTGTTATTAGGTTATAGCTTTCATATAAAAGGTATAAATTAATTTCATAATAGTGGTGTGTACATTGGATACTTTTTCTTCCATTCTTAATGCAGCCATAAAGAAAGATGGAGACTTTACGTCCTTCAGGTTCACATAGATAGAGCTGGAAAATGTTCTTCCTCTGTTGTATTTTTAGGGCTTCTATGCAGGAAAGTCTTTGCCTGTCTCCAGAGTAGAAGAATAGGTTTATGAACAAGACTGTGTAGAAGAATTTCCACTCTATTTTTATAGATTAGTGGCTTCATTCTTTTGTCCTGCTCTGTTAAAATTCAGAATATGGCAAATATCTTGGCTGTGTGTTTGAGACTATAAAGACTCTAGTTTCTTCACTTAAGCCACACAGGAATACCGGTCTGCTATTTTCTGTCTGAAGCAGAAGACTTCTGCTTGAACCACACTTAGATTTTCAATTCTGGCACATGCCCAGAATTTTTAATTCCCTCAGGAAGGAGAAAGATGAAAATTCTCAGCTTCTGAAAAGTTTTCTATTTTCTGGAATGTTACCTCTTCTAATCCTACTGCCTCTGTAGTAGCTCTTCAATTCTGTTACTTTTTTTTCAATCTTTTCTGATTGCTTCCTGCAAAAAAAAAAAAAAAAAACCCAAAAACTTGTTCATCTTTTTTTGGTATCTATATCAGATATCAGTATCACTCGAATTATTTTTGTAGCTCTTTGAGACCCTGGAGATAATGTAGGAGGAAGACACTTATTAATTCATCTCACAGACTCTTGGAAGCTGACTTTAATTATCTTGTTGTCCAGCTGTCCTGTATAGACTCTAGAATATTGCCATCTACCACCAAGTTCAAAGTTAATTATTTTGCATATTTTATCTTGATACATTTATTTGAGATCCTGTATATTGCTAATATCTATAACTATGCTCTCAATGCTTATGTAATTTTGGTTGTTGCCTCTTTGATGCTTGGAGTGGAATACATGTGAAATGTGATGTTTTCTTTTTAAAAACACGACTTTTTTGTCTTTATCCAAACATCCTCTAATATATTCTTACTAAGTTGACTCCTTCATTCTACATTGTTGATATATTTTTTTCTTTAAGCACTATAAATATAGCACACACGTTTATCTTTACCTATCTTTACTATGTTTACTGCCTAATTTTTTTTCAAAATAGGAAAGTAACTTTCACGTCTTATATTGCATACATAAGATGTTTACTATTCCAATCATCACCACTCTTCTGTTCTTAAAGCTTACCACTCCTACTCTCAAATCAAGTCCTGTATGCCTTCTATTTTGGAGGCACTGTGCTGAACACTTTAATTTATATAAAGGCCACTAAAATAGAGATTATGTCCTAAAATATTATAAATTAGTAGGGAGATAATGCCTTAATAAAAGTAACACTAAAGAATAAATTAGAGAATGTGTAAAAAAAAAAGAAGATGTTTGGTTTAAGAAAACATGAAAGAAGGAAGAGGTCACATAATTTTGGGAATCAACAAAAGTTCTATGGAAGTAGTGTTACTTATGGCAGTGGAGATTTTATGTATTTACCAAGTAGATATGGATAGAATGTCCTATAAATGTCAGTTAGGCCCATTTCCTTAAAGTCCTATTTAAGTCCAGCATGTCTTTATTTATTTTATGAGCTGAAAATCTGTCCACTTCTGTCATTTAGGTGATGAATTTCCCAGCAAATACAATACTGATGTTTATTACTTTGCTTATGTATAGTGGGAATTGGGTACACTTGTGTTGGGTATATAGTTACTTAGAATTATTATCCCTTCCTATTGAATTGTCCCATTTGCCATTGTATAATGACCATCTTCATCTTTCTTTACTCTGTTGATTTAAAGACTATATCATCTTACATTAGAATGATTATACCTGCTTTCTTTTGATTTCCATTTGCATGAAATATTTTCTCTTTTCCATCCCTTCACCTTAAATCTGAATAAGTCCTTGTAGGTTAGATGTGTTTCCTGGAAACAACAAATACTTAACTTTCTTTTTTTTTAATCTATTCAGAATATTCAGAATGTTGAGTGATGAACTGAAGCTGTTTATTGAAAGAATTGATAAGTGGGATACAGTTCTGTTCAACATGTTGAGTAAAACCATATTGCTTTGTTTTAACTCTTGAGCCATTATTGTATATGGACACTTAGCTTTACCTTTTGGGTAATTTTACACTGGCAGGTATTTATTGCACTGATTGATGTATTATGCACCTCTGAGTACGTCTTGTAAGGCAGGTCTAATATTGGCACATTTCTTCAGTGTGTGCTCATCTGAAAAAAAATCTTTGCTTCTCTTTTGTATAAGAAACTTAGTTTTTGTAGTATCTAAAATTCTAGGATGGATATTGGTGCATTTAAGAAGACTGAGGATGCCCCAGAAGTGTATTAATGTACATAGTTACCATTCAATAAAATTAAAAAAAAAAGAAGACTGAGGATGGGATCTAATTCCTCCCAGCTTATAAGGTATCACTTGAGTATTCCAAAATAAGCCTGATGGGTTTTTCCTTATTTTTTACCTAATGTTTTTACCTCAGGGCTCACAGGAAGAACTCCTTCTTGTTGACTTTGGCCAGTCTGATCATTATGTGTTGTGGTATTTGACTGTTTGCAATGAATCTCCCATGTGTTTATTAATCTTCTTGTACCTGGTTGTCTAAATTTCTAGCAACACAGACCATGGAAATTTTCCTCAATTATTGCCTCAAATATGTTTCCCAACCATGTATATTTTGCTTTTTACCTTCAGGGATGCTTATGGTTCTTATATCTGACTTCTTTACATAATCCCATATTTCTTTCAGGTTTTGTTCATTTTGCTTATTTCTCTTTTTTTTTTCATTTTTTACTGACTGTTTTGATTTGCAAGAGTAATTTTCAAACACTAAGATTCTTTCCTCTACTGGGTTTAGTCTAATCTAAAAACCTCATTGTGTTTTGTACTCCTTTAAATGTATTTCTGATTTCTACAAGTTCTATTTTTTTTAATAATTCAATGTCTTTAGAAAATTTTCATTCATTTCCTGAATTGTTTCTATTCTTTTTTTGTGATGGATTCCCATTTTCTCTTGGATTTTGTTGAGCTTTCTTATAATCAAAGTATTCAATTTTTTTTTGTTATTTCAACATTTTCACTTCATTGGTATCAATTGGTAAAGGGGTGCTTTTTCTTTTGAGGGTGTCCTTTCTCCATTATTTTTCATATGTTTGGAGTTCTTTCATAGATCCCTTCTCATCTGGCTACTCAATCAAGTCCTGGAAGTACAGGATATGGTTTGTAAGCCTGTCACCAGCTCCACAAGGATCAATAACTGACCCTTCCAGAGAGAAATGTGCTCATTCAGGGCTGCAATGAAGTGTTCAGGTAGGTTTGATCACCCCCTTGAGTTGCTTCTGTTCTGTCTTCACCTCTTTCCAGTAGTGTGAATTGTGTTAGATCTCCCAGCTTAATTTCTAACTTGTTGGGAGTAAAAACCAGCCACACCCTATTTGATTGAGTTGGTAAATATTGTGAAGAATTGTAGAATTGTTCTTTCTGTCATTGGTTGATGTTTGTGTGACAGTCAGCTGCTGAGATATTCTTTTATCATGGTAGTATCTTAGTGATAAAAGGTGACCTTAGTGATTACCTTTTATCACTAAGGTCCTCCAGATAGAGTATTTGAATTCCCCCAAGGTTTAGGAGAAATCCTTTACCTCCCAGGTGTTGCCTCTGTTTTATATATATTACATTTGTGATGAGGTTTACACTTCAAATTCCAGCTAAATCTCATTTTTCGTATCAAACTTTTATACTAGCTAGAGATTTTTCTACAGTGGTTGCTCCAGCCAGTCTGTTTTGATTATTTTTGACTTGGTAATTCAGACTAGAAATATATAATGTGCTTTGTTGCAATCCAGTGCAGCAAAGGGGAGTGAACCATAGTGGAATGGGTGGGGAATGAGGAAAATACAGCTCAAGAGAAGACACAGTGACAAAAGATGGAATCAGTAGGGCTGACTGAGCTGAAGGCTGCAGCTAGCCCCAAAGTACAAAATTAGTTTTACTTCATAGTATCTGTACAGGGTTGTCCAGCAGGGAGTAGCATAGACAATATGAGGGAAATAGCATAAACAAAAGACATTTTTTTTGCTCTTATAGTAAGATAGGAAGATGAAAATGACTTGAATAAGACAATTCATCTTGTTAATGGTTTCTACTCAACTTCATTAACATATGATAAGAAGTAAGAAGGAAAAATCAAAAGGATCTCTTCATAGTTAACAAAACAAAGGAAGAACTATGACTTAGTAGTTACTACTCACCTTTTTTAGCATATGACAAGGAAAAGGAAGAAAAAGCTTACTAGGATCTTAGCATAGGTAACTAGACAAAGAAAGAGCTACTGAGAGCATTGCAAGTACTCAAGAAAATGTTATCAAACTTTTATAAGTATTTTATTTTAAATATACATACAGAAATGTGAACACATTATAAGTATACAGCTTAATAAATAATATACTGACTTGTGTCCACATAAAACAGTATTCACATAAAACATAACAGTGCCAGCACTCTAGAAACTCACTTGTACTTCCTTTCAGTTACTTCCATTGCCCTAATGGTAACTGTTACCATGGTATCCTCCAACACAGGTTAGTGTTGCTTATTTATGTACCATGCACAATTGGAGAATATAGTAGCTACTCTTATTTCTGTATTTGTCACTCAAAATTTTGATTGTAAAATTTATTCATGTTATTTGGTAGAGTTCTAGTTTTTCTTTATAATTACTACTACACATACTATTATTTTGTAAATATACCGAAATTTATGTATTATGTATTAATGAATAACTTCCAGTTTGGGGCTTTTACAAATAATGTTGCCAATGAGAGGGCCAGGCCAGCACCATTTTGTTGTTTACAGCAAAAGACCGCAGGGCCACACCCTGCTGCCTCGCCCACCCCTGGTTGTACAAGTTGTTGAGACATTGATTAAGCTATCTTAAGCAACAGCTGCCATATTAGGCAATAAGTTTCAGTTTCCTTGAAATTCAGGTATTCCCCTCAGTCACGTGGCCCAGTTATCCAATCAGACTGCACCACCTATCCAGATCACTATGCAGTCACTAGACAATCCCCCCCACCCCTCAACCTGCACCAATCCCAATCTTACCCATACCGTGGGAACCCCTAACCACCAATCAAAAATGTACTCATGCCCTATCTCACCCTTCTTGCTTTCTGTACCCTATAAAAACCTTTCACGCCCCAGGCTCAGGGCTCTTCATCGGTATGTTCACCAGGAGAGTCCAGACCTGGGCTTGAATAAAGCTCACCTTGTGCTTTTACATCGGAGTGTGTCTCGGACTGTCTCTTTGGGGGGTCCCGGGAAATTCCAGGCACAACATTTGGTGCATTGGCTGGGAATTCTTCCCTAACCCCCACTGTGGGCTTGCTCCAACACAGCCCCGGAGGTGAGTTGGGTGTGTGTGTGTGGCCGGCTGAGCGTGTGTGGGACACCTGGAGCTGAGAGTGAATGTCTGTGACTTTTGGTGATCTGGTTTTTCGGTTCTGGTTCTGGTCTGGAAGGGGATAGAAGCTAGATCGGACACAGTCGTGGATACTGTTCCCCTGGTAGGGCTTGAGACGTCAGTCTTACCTCAGGTTTCTGTTTCTTAGGCAGCCGAATCCAGTCGTGCGCCGACGGAAAGGGGCAGACTGGACTGGGATAGGCGCTCTATGTAGGGAGAGTGTGGACTAACCAGAGGCAATTGTCTGTGAGAGTCTTACAAAATCCTGGTCACACCGACAGAAAGGGGGGACAGGCACTCTCAGACAGCTGGATCCTATCGTGCACTGACAGAAAGGGGCAGACTGTACTGGGATAGGCGCGCTCTGTAGGGAGAGGGCGGACTACCCAGAAGCAATTGTCTATGAGAGTTTTGGAAAATCCTGTTCACCCCGATGGAAAGGGGGGCCAGGTGCTGTGGTTTCTTGGCTGGTCGATCTCAAAGAGAATGACTATCTGAGGTCAAGCAATTGTAATCTTGCTAATGTCCTAAGTCTGTTGTCTCTTGTGTTCTACCTGTCTGTTTCAGATTACTTCCTCTGATCTTAGCTTTGAGTGTTGTGTAGAGTTTAAGTTCAGAATCTTTCTCAAAGTCCTTTTAGATGACTGGACTCACTCTTGGTCTTGGTGCCTAGGGGAATTTTATAAGTGGATTTTAGATCTCTATTTGAAAGGCTCTTTGGGGGACTTCAGCCCCTGTGAAACTATCCTATTCAGTCTTTTAGCTTTTTGTCTTATCCAATTCTAAGGCCTAGGTTTCTGATTCATATGGGCTTGTGGAGGGCAGACATTCCCCTCACAGCCCACCCAGAAGGGGCCATTCTAATCCAAGATACCCCTCGGCCTACTCCTCCTCCAACTAACTCCAATAAGGTTGTTGCCTTCGCTGTCGGGATTGTGGAGTCCATTGCTTTGGTTCTCCTCCTACTTAAACTGTTGTGAACCTCTTTAATCATGGCCCAGATTAACACAGTCCCACTGTCTCTGGTTCTGCAACACTTTCAAGATTATAGGGAAAAGGCCAGCGAGTACGGATTTTCCATTTCCCGAGGCTGCCTTGTTACTTTCTGTAAAAATAAGTGGCCCACTTTCAATGTAGGGTGGCCACCTGAGGGAACCATCCATCTCCCCATCATTTACCAAGTTAAAAATATTGTCTATAGGACTGGTAGTGGGCACCCAGACTAAGTCCCTTACATCACTGCCTGGCAAGATTTAGTTGAGGACCCTCCTGCTTGGATAAAGCCCATACTCCCACCCCTGAAAAGAATACCACTCAAAGTCTATCCTTACAGGAAGGGCAGAAACTTAGACCTAGACCTACCACTCCTCCCATCCTTCAAGGACAGTCCCCTGAGGAGCTGTGTCCTCCCCCTTACCGACTTCCCGCAAGGCTCGCGGCTCCCCCACCCTTGCCAGCACCTGTGGCCGAGGCCACTGAAGGAGGAAGTCGTTACTCGGGTGAGGAGAGCCCGCCCCATACCAGGAGCCAGGGACACCCTTCCCCCGACTCTAATGTCCTCCCTCTGAGGGCCTCAGGCCTCCCACCTGATGATCAGGGCAGATCTCTGATGTATCACTGGCCCTTTGCCACCAGTGATTTGTACAACTGGAAGATGCAAACTCCCAAATTTTCTGAAAAACCCTCAGCCCTCATTGACCTATTAGATTCTATCCTCCTAACCCAGCAGCCTACGTGTGAAGATTTTCAACAGTTATTACAGATTCTGTTCACCACCAAGGAATGGAACCGCATTCTGACTGAAGCTCGGCAGTCCATCCTCGGCCCAGATGGACTACCAACCAGTAACCAGGCTTTAAGTGATGCTGCCTTCCCCTTAACACACCCCAAATGGGACTTCAACATCCCTGAAGGTAAGGAGAGACTCTGGGTGTACCACCAGACTCTAATGGGAGGTTTCCGGAAGGCTGCGAGGAAGCCAACCAATATTAGTAAGGTAGGAAATGTACAACAGGGGCAAACAGAATCCCCAGCAGCATTCTTAGAGCAGATCATAAAGGCATTCCGCACTTATACCCCCATGGACCCAGAAGCAGAAGAAAATCAGGCAGCAGTTATCATGTTTTTTGTCAACCAATCTGCCCCAGACATTAGACAAAAATTCCAGAAGTTAGATAGATTAGGAGAAAGGTCATTTAAAGATTTACTAGAAGTGGCCGAGAAAGTCTACAACAATAGAGAGACTCAGGAAGAAAGAAAAGATAGATCAGCCAAGTGGAAAACCCAAGAATTAGCTAAAATCTTACTAGCCACTACGGCCCAGTCCCCGGAAGAAAGGGAAAGAAGATTCAGTAGATTAGCTATAGGTAGAGAAACAGGAAACAGGGAATGTGCCCCTTTAGGAAGAAATCAATGTGCATATTGCAGAGAAACCGGACATTAGAAGAAGGAGTGCCCCCTAAGAAATCAGCAAAAATCTCCAATCTCGGTCTTAAAACTATCTGGATTTGAAGACTAGGGTTGTCAGGGCTTGTCTCCCCTCCGTGAGCCTTGGGTAATTCTCAAAGTGGAGGGGATTCCTAAAACCTTCTTAGTAGACACAGGAGCACAACATTCAGTCTTGACCCAAGACAGTGGCCCAATAGATAAAAAGAAATCCTGGGTCCAAGGAGCTACTGGAATAAAACAATATTCATGGACTACCCAAAGAACAGTAGACTTAGGCATGGGCTGAGTATCCCATGCTTTTATGGTCATCCCTGAATATCCCTACCTCCTTCTAGGGTGGGATTTACTTAGCAAGGTGGAGGCCCAGATCACTTTTAAAGATGGGGGTACAAAAGTCATTGACCTCAAAGGACAGCCAATTCAAGTCCTCACAATGGCCCTCCAAGATGAGTATAGGTTTTACGATTCCCTCCCTGAAGGGAATGGGAGTCCTGATAAAGAATGGTGGCTACAGGAATTCCCAACTGTGTAGGCAGAAACTGGAGGGATGGGGAATGCTTCTCATCGTCCCCCTGTGGTCCTAGAGCTGAAATCCATGGCCTCGCCAGTGCGAGTGCGTCAATATCCCATGCCCCAGGAAGCCCAAGCTGGCATCACACCCCACATCCGCCGGCTACTGCTAAATCAGATTTTAGTGCCATGCCAGTCAGCCTGGAATACACCCTTGCTATCTGTAAAAAAACCATTGACCAATGATTATCAGCCAGTACAGGACCTGAGAGAATAAACAAAAGAGTTATGGACATTCACCCCACAGTCCCCAATCCTTATACTCTGCTCAGCACCCTAACTCCAGACAAGGACTGGTACACCATATTAGATTTAAAAGATGCCTTCTTTAGTCTCCCTCTAGCTCCCCAGAGGCAGCCTCTGTTCGCCTTTGAGTGGAGTGACCCAGACCAAGGAATCCATGGCCAGCTGACATGGACCTGTCTGCCAGAAGGATTAAAAAATTCACTCACCATATTCGACAAGGCACTACATGAAGATCTCAGTGAGTACAAACAGCTCCACCCCCAAGTTACCCTCCTCCAGTATGTGGACGACCTGTTGGTTGCAGCCAGCACAAATACGGAGTACCTCCTAGCCACTAGAGACTTGCTAACTGCTCTGGGAAGCCGAGGATATCATGTATCAGCCAAAATGGCCCCAAATTGTCAACAAACTGTAAGTTACCTGGGGTACATCCTAAAAGGAGGCCAACGGTGGCTCACTCAAGCCTACAAGGAGACAGTTTTAAAAATCCCCACCGCCACTTCCACGAGGTGAGTGTGAGAGTTCTTGGGCTCGGCTGGGTTCTGCTGACTATGGATCCCAGGGTTTGCAGAAATGGCTAGACCCCTTTATGAAGCCACCAAAGAGTCGTCTAACTTCCAGTGGATCCCAGACAGAGAGGAGACCTTTCAGAAAATTAAAAAGGCTCTTCTTTCAGCACTGGCCCTAGGCCTGCCAGACATTAAGAAGCCATTTCATCTATACATAGATGAACGAGGGGGCATTGCAAAGGGAGTATTGGCACAAACACTGGGGCCTTGGACCCGACTAGTAGTCTACCTTTCAAAGAAACTAGACCCAGTAGCAGCAGGATGGCCACCCTGCTTGCGTATCATCGCAGCAACTGCCCTGCTGGTCAAAGATGCTGACAAATGTACTCTAGAGCAGAAGTTCATTATTACGACTCCACTCACAGTGGAGGGGATCCTAAAACAGCCCCCTGACAGATGGCTAAGCAACGTCTGCTTAACCCATTATCAGCGTTTATTGCTCAATCCCCCACGCATTCATTTTCTGCCCAAAGCATTCCTAAACCTGGTGACCCTGTTGCCAGACCCAGACTTAGAGGTGCCCCTACATGAGTGTGCTGAAATTCTGTCCCAAAGCTTCAGCATGCGCCAGGATTTGACAGACCAACCCCTCCCAGACGCTGAAGACACTTGGTTCACGGACAGGAGCAGCTTTGTAAAAGAAGGTTGCAGGTATGCTGGGGCAGCAGTGGTGTCAGAGACTGAGATCATATGGGCAGTGCCCCTACCCTCAGGAACCTCAGCTCAAAGGGTTGAACTAATAGCCCTCACCAAAGCCCTAGAATTAGGGAAGGGCCGAAGACTGAATGTGTACACCGACAGCAGGTATGCATTTGCTACTGCACATGTACATGGGGCCATTTACCAGGAACAGGGCCTCCTCACAGCAGAGGGAAAGACTATTAAAAATAAGGAAGAAATACAAGCTCTCCTAAAGGCCCTCTGGCTCCCTTCTAAACTGGCCATAATCCATTGCCTTGGACATCAGCGAACCGATATGCCGGTGGCATGGGGGAATCAATTGGCAGATCACACTGCTAAGACTATAGCTGTTTCTGCATCACCTGCCCTACCAGTAACTCTGCATGACCCATGGCCCCCAAGCTTACCCGAAAACCCAAAATATACCTCAGAGGACCTACAATGGGTGCGTCACATTCCCCCAAGTACACATTCCAGAAAAATATCGAGGTTAGTACATTATAGCAGACCAAAAAGCTCTTCTTCCCACCAAATGTGGAGAAGAGATCTTGTATAAAATTCATTCATCAACTCACTTGGGAGCTAGAAAAATGAAAGGCCTCTTAAGACATTCCAAGATTAAAATCCAGAATCAGAATGCTAAGATTGATGCCCTGGTAGCAGCCTGCAAAGTCTGTGCTTTGACCAACTGCACTGCCAACCTGTCAAACCCAGGTACCTGGCAGAGGGGTGACATGCCAGGTACATACTGGGAAGTAGACTTCACTGAAGTGAAGCCAGGAAAGTATGGCTATAAATACCGTTTAGTATTTGTAGACACGTTTTCAGGGTGGGTAGAGACCTTCCCCACCAAAAATGAGACAGCCTCCAGAGTGACCAAAAAGATACTAGAAGAGATCATGCCAAGATACGGGATCCCCACTCAGATAGGGTCAGACAGTGGGCCTGCTTTCACCTCTCAAGTAATCCAGAGCCTAAGTAAGGCCCTTGGGACAAATTGGAAATTGCATTGTGCTTACTGACCCCAAAGTTTAGGACAAGTAGAAAGGATTAACAGAACCCTTAAAGAAACTTTGACTAAACTCATACTGGAGTCTGGCGTGGACTGGGTGTCTCTCCTCCCCTTCGCCCTTTACTGGGTCCAAAACACCCCATATATGATAGGAAAAACACCTTTTGAAATCTTGTATGGTAGAAAACCCCCCATTACCCCAAAGGTCCCAAGTGTAGGAATTACAGATCCTCAAACTCCAGATGAGGACTGTAAAGACCTAGCACTAACTCTAGATTGTTCCCAGAAACTACAGACCCAGAATTGGCAGAGGCTTATTGACCTGTACTCATCTGGACCAGAACCCGACCTACACGCCTATTGACCTGGAGACATTGTGTACGTCAAGCGCCACCAGCGGGAGTCACTAGAGCCATGGTGGAAGGGACTGGGACCGTACACAGTTATCCTGACAACCCCAACAGCCATTAATGTGGACAGCATCGCCTCTTGGATCCATTACACCCATGTCCGACTGGTGGACCCATTCGCTGATGCCAAGGACTACACACCTGAATGGACATTGACTAAGGACCCTGAAAACCCTCTAAAACTCAAACTCTGTAAGACTTCACCTCTGAAATGAGGCTCAATCAGTACTTTTGGTTATTATTATTCCAATTGCAAACTTGTTCCCTAACACCCCAAAACCCCTACCAGCCTGCCCAGATTACATGGTCTGTCATTGATAGTTCAAGGACGGTCCTCAATAGCACCTCAGAAGTCCACCCTCCCAGAACTTGGTTTCCCAAACTCCTAGTAAACCTCCACAAACTACTAGGAGTTGGATGGTCCCTCTGGTGCAAGTCTGAGCTCACAAAAACATTCTATGTTTGCCCTGGACACCTCCCTGATAAATGTGAGGCAGCCCCTGCCTACTTTTGTAAACGATGGGGATGTGAATCCACAGGAGAAATATGGTGGACTCCCCCTAGAGAAGGAGACCTGATTACAGTTAGAAGAAAGTCTAAATGTAATCTTAAGGGATGTCCCTCAGCAGATCCTGGATGTGACACCATTAGCATCAGCTTCACGGAAAAAGGAAAACAAATACAAGGATGGGAATTAAGCAGGATGTGGGGCTTACAGCTATACTGGCTCGGGGATTCAGATCCAGGAAATACTTTAAAGTTCGGGCCCAGTACACTCAAATACATAAACCAGTAGCCATAGGACCCGACCTCATCCTCCCTCCCTCACACCCTGAAGCCCCCCGTCGTAAGATCCAGTCCCCTAAACCTCCCATTATCTCTACTCCCGTGACCCCCTTAATTGTAACCCCTGGTATATTGGATGAACCCCCACTTTGGGACGTCCTCAACAAAGCCTACCAGGTCCTAAACCAATCCCGACCAGACCTTACTGAATCCTCCTGGTTATGTTTCCAAGCCAGACCCCCCTACTACAAGGCGGTTGTTGTAGGCAGTAACCCCACATGACTGGCAGCGAGGCCTGTCAATGGCAGCAGCAAGGGCCTCTCATGACCCTCCCAGCAGTATCAGGACAGGGCCTATGCGTGGGTACTCCCACTATCCAGTTTGCTCACCTCTGTAACAGCTCCTACTCTTGGAATCAATCACAATACCTTCAGCCCCCAGGGAATGTTTGGTGGGCTTGTACCACTGTCTTGACCCCTTGCCTGTATGGCACAGTACTGAACCTAACTAAAGACTTCTGCATTGCAGTACAGCTGTTCCCCTGCTTAGTTTACCATGCTGAACAAGATATGTATCCAACCTTAGGGCTCCAGCTTCCGAGACAGTGCAGAGAGCCTCTTACCACACTAACTGTGGCAGTACTTCTAAGCCTTGCAGGTGCTGGAGAGGCCACTGGGGCAGCCTCCTTGGCATTACAGGACCAGAACTATAAAGCTCTGGTGGCAGCAATAGACTTAGACATAGAAAGAATAGAAAGATCCATTTCCCTTCTACAAGAGTCCCTAACCTCCCTGTCAGAAGTTGTTCTGCAAAATCATAGGGGATTAGATCTGTTGTTCCTACACCAAGGGGGACTATGTGTGGCCTTGGGAGAAGAATGTTGCTTTTATGCAGATCATTCAGGAGTAGTAAGGCAATCTATGGAACTAGTTAGAGAGGGACTCGAGAAGTGCAAGCTGGATTGAGAACAATCTCAATCATGGTATGAGTCCCTGTTCCACAGGTCCCCCTGGCTCACTACCCTACTGTTGGCAGTTGCTGGTCCCCTCCTAATCCTACTACTGTTACTGACCCTAGGACCCTGCATCATTAATCGCCTTGTTACTTTCGTGCAGGCCAGAATCAATGCTGTACAGCTATTGGTCCTTCGTTCCCAATATGTCCCCTTACACATTATAGAAGATGGAGCTCAGGATTGAGCATCAGTCACAAGAGAAAGGGGGGAATGAGAGGGCCAGACCAGTGCCATTTTGTTGTTTACTGCAAAAGACTGCAGGGCCACTCCCTGCTGCCTCCCCCACCCCTGGTTGTACAAGTTGTTGAGACATTGATTAAGCTATCTTAAGCAACAGCTGCCATATTAGGCAATAAGTTTCAGTTTCCTTGAAATTCAGGTATTCCCCTCAGTCACGTGGCCCAGTTATCCAATTAGACTGCACCACCTAGCCAGACCACTATGCAGTCACTAGACAATCCCTCCCACCCCTCAACCTGCACCAATCCCAATCTTACCCATACCATAGAAACCCCTAACCACCAATCAAAAATGTACTCATGGCCTACCTCACCCTTCTTGCTTTCTATACCCTATAAAAACCTTTCACACCCCAGGCTCAAGGCTCTTCGTCGGTATGTTCACCAGGAGAGTCCAGACCTGGGCTTGAATAAAGCTCACCTTGTGCTTTTACATCAGAGTGTGTCTCAGACTGCCTCTTCGGGGAGTCCTGGGAAATTCTGGGCACAACACCATAAGCATTCTAATTCATCTCTTATGGTGAATAAAATGTAGGCATTTATCTGGATTGTTTACCAAAGTACTAAAGTAGAACTGTTGGGTCATAGGATTACTGTATGTTTAGCTTTCGTGGACACTACTAACAGTTTTCAAAAGTTGGTGCACAAATTTACTCTCCAACCATCAGTGTATAAGAGTTATAGTTATCTTACTAAGATTTTTTTTTTATTTTTTTCATTTTAGTTATCATGGTAGGTTTGTAAAGTATTTTGTTGTGGTTTCAATTTTCACTGACTTGATGAATAGTAAGGTTCATCTTTTCATATGCTTTTAAGTAATTTTTATACTCTCTTTTGTGCATTGTCTATTCAAGTCTTCTTCCCATAATTCTCTTTGGTTGTCATAAAGCGTATTTTAGAAAAAGGTATAAATCTATTTATACATTTTATCTCCTGTCCTACTGGACATTTATCTTTGTAATAATTAACAATTTCTTGTTAAATAAATAACTATATACAAGCTTTATCTGTAAATGTTTATGTAAAAATAAAACTTCAAGAAAAAGGAGTCGGGGGACAAAAGTAAGATCACCAAACAGAGGCAGCCCTTGACAGAGGCTCCTGTCTAGAAGGAGAGATAATGGAAAAATGGACTCATTGAAACTGAAGGTGGGGAGCTGAGCTAAAAAAGAAGATAGATAAGTATGTATCATCTCTGCAGAGGCAAGCTGTGACTCAAAGAAAACAAATTACAGGTTCAAAGCTCATCCCCAGGAGGTTGAGAGACCCCTCCCTCAAAAGAGTCTCCCTCTGTGCTCTCTGGAAATGAGCAGGGAACAAAATACTACTTATTTTATCCCCTGGGAGAGAGCCACTAAACACTGGGACTCCTTCTCCAAGGAGTTCCCACTCATGAACCTCTGCATCATCCTGCCTGGCATAAATTGAATAAATATTTTCACTACAATGTTCGACCTCCAGCCCCTCCTTCCCCCCTTACCTGACACACTATAAGTCTGCCCCTGGCATTGCCCAGAGTGTTTGGAAATTCCATGAGAGGCCTGGGCATTGTGAGGGCCACTGGACTACAGCACAGAAACAGTGACTAAACTGGAAATTGAAGGCACAGAGAGAGAGAGAGAGAGAGAGAGAGAGAAAGAGAGAGAGACCATGCTGCAGAGGGGCTCAGGCCTTAAGTCAGACTTTGGTGGTACACTTCCCTGAGCCTGTTGCTCACCAAAGGGAACTGGGCTTCAGTCCCTCAGGGCTATCAGCGGCAGTGTGTAGCATGGTGAAACTGTAACTGCTTGGGAGAGAGAAACGCGCTGTGACAGTGCACAGTAGCAAGCCGAGGGACTGATGCCTCTGGTTTGAATTTGGAGGGGCACTTCTCTGATCCTGTTGTTCACTAGAGGGAACCAGGCTTCAGCCCCAAGGGGTTGCTGGTGGCAGTGTGCAATGAGGGTGTGGCTGACTGCAGGGGAGATGACTATGTGTGCAGTGGGTGGAAGTGCTAATGTCTGTGGTCTGAATTTGGAGGCACACTTCCTTGATCCCAGTGCTCTTCAGAAGAAACCATGTTTTGGCCCCTCAGGGTAGCCAGGGGCGGTATGTGGTGGGGGACGAGGCACTAGTTCCCCTTTGACTCTGGTGAGTGTACCTATCTGACTCTATTGCTCACTGGAGGGAAACATATTCCAGTCTGGAGGGGTTGCCAGCAGTGGTGCATGGAGGGGGGTGTAGGTGCTGATGTCTCTGGTCTGATTTTTTGGCGGGGCTCACCTCCCTGACCATTGCTCACTGGAGGGAACCAGACTCCAGCCCCTCAGATTTTCAGGATAGAACTGCCTATGGCTTCTTACTATCATCTCCCTGGAGACCCCTTGAACTTTCCGTGTTGAGTGTGATTTTACTGCCTTGGACAATCCTATTATAACTCTAGACCTTGGCTGTCCACTTGGGGACCCTCCAAAGTTGAGTGATGCTTGTTTTGTAGCAGGAGAGATTGATTCTCTTCCTCTAGCTGTTGCTGAAAGGGTCAGGGTGCCACAGTTGCTTGTATCTCTCCTCAGCTTAGTATCAACCCACTACTGCAACTAATTAGGTTTGAAAGAGTTTGCCTGAATATAATACAGAGTCAGCTAGTGCTATCACACTAAGAAGGTCCACAGAGTCTCTGGCTGCATCTCTGAAAGGGACCTTTATAAAGCTGTAGGGGAACAGCTACTTTCAACAGCCCTAGCTCATTAGTAAAGAGTTGGTTAACATCCAATCTCACTTTACCAGTTTTACTAGACAACCTGCATAAAATAATCATGGGATGGAACCAGGAGAACAACTCTGGCAATATGAATAATGAGAAGATATCAACTGCCCCAAGGAATGACAAAGGAGAAACAACAGAAGATGCCATTCATAGACAAAAGGTTGAATTATCAGAAATATAATTCAGAATATGGATGGCAAATAATATGAATAGAAAGGAGAAAAAGATGGAAATATAAATCAAAAGAATTGTTCAAAATTTGCCTCAACAAATTAACAAATTCATAGACAAAATCATTAAGGATAAAAACATAATGAATAGCAAGAGTGCCAATTGTCTCCACTGCTCTTTAACATCGTAATAGAAGTTTTAGCCATCACAATTAGGGAAGAAAAGGCAATTAAGGGCATCCATATAGGGTCAGAAGAGATTAAACTTTCACTTTTTGCAGATGATATGATCATATATCTGGAAAACACCAGGGATTCGACTATAAAACTCCTAGAAGTGATCAAGGAATATAGCAGTGTCTCAGGTTACAAAATCAACACTCATAAATCAGTAGCCTTTATATATAACAATAACAGTCAAGCTGAAAAAGCAGTCAAGGACTCTATTCCATTCACAGTAGTTCCAAAAAAAGATGAAATATTTAGGAGTTTACCTAACAAATTATGTGAAAGATCTCTATAAAGAGAACTATGAAACTCTAAGAAAAGAAATAGCTGAAAATGTTAACAAATGGAAAAACATACCATGCTCATGGCTGGGAAGAATCAACATTGTTAGAATGTCCATACTACCCAAAGCAATATATAATTTTAATGCAATCCCCATTAAAG